>SEYY01020895.1:17500-20000 GCA_009176605.1 Armadillidium nasatum | reverse complement strand
GAAGAAACTCAGATAATAATAATAATAATAATAATAATAATAATAATAATAATAATAATAATAATAATAATAATAATAATAGTACCAATTTAGTAATAATTTTAATAATTTCATCCAAGGTGAATATTATTTTCTGTTGCTAATTTACTGTCTTCTGCATGAATTTTCCGTTTAAAGATTTCTGATCTCTTGTCGATCAATTAAAAAATTCTCTGTTTTGTTTATTTACCTAATAACATTACTGGCTATTAGAAATGCTTTCACTACCTGACCTTCAAAATGAAGCACAATTTTCTTGACTAGTTTCTTTAAAACCATAATTCCTGTTGATTTCAATGTTCACCACCGCTATCAAAAACTTTTGGTTCTCCAAAACTTTCCTTCCACTTCTCTATCCATAACAGAGTTGCGCAATTAGTGTAACTCAGTATTTGTACTACTAATCGTCTTGGAGATGAAGCAAATATGTTAGATCTTTTATTAACTTCACTTACTTTCCTTTCATAATAAAAAATTTTTTCCCCACACTGATCTCCTCCGCCACCTAATCTTTACACTGCTTGTGGTTTCAATAGTTGAATACGTGGTTAAATTTCCGAATTCGATCCCCTGTGCATATCTTTGAAAGAAATTTACTAGAGAGCTATCCTCCAAGAGAAGGGTAATTTCCGTCAACCTTATTTCTTCAAGTCTTCCGCCGAAAAAGCCCAAAGGAGAAGAGTTTGTCCCTTTGATACTGTATGAATGTCGGACTTGCTATAATTACGTTTTTGATTTCCCTCGAAAAGATTACTACTGCGAAAAGAGTTCCATCGAGTGCGCGGGGAAAGAGTATTCAAGATGATAATCTCAACATAGAGGTGTATATTCGTTCCTTTCTTTTCAAATAAAACTAATCTTGATTTATCTCAACTTGTTCTCATGCTATTTACCACCCTGACGCTGGCTTCAAAAATTAACGTCGTATTCAATACTGTAAAATCTTATTAGTTATATTTCATCCCTTAAAATCCAAGGATGCAAAGTCATAGCAAAAATATTTTCTTTACGATAAATTGGTTTGCATATTTATAATTCAAATTGAAATAAAAAAAAGTTACATTCTTTTTATTATGCTTTTTAAAATCTTAACCCAGGATTAATGATTTCACGTGTAGAGGAAAAGCTATGGCTGGAGAGCCTAAGATGGGTAATTTAACATATTTTAACATAACCTGAGTCTAATCGAAGAAGGGTAATTTTAAAATGACGTAGAGGGAAAAAAACTTTTAACTGCTCAGCAATCCGATTAAAAATTTTCTACGTAGAAAATTCAATAAGCAATCTTTCTGGCTTTTCTTTTTTAGGATCATCTAAATTTGCTAAAATTGCCAGCTCTAACTTAGCTTTATCCATTTCCCATCCTCACAGTTCTCAATATATCTATTCATCTGTCTTACTATCTACTAAATCTAAACCCTTAGATTTATATATTTTGCATCAAATATTACTTTAGACAATTTCGGTGTTGTGATTTTTTTTTTTTCATTTTCTTCTAACTTCTAACATACATTATCTTCTTTTCCTAAGACTGCAACTTCTTCAAAAAATGAGATTTCTACTATCTCTAATTTAAACAGTTCTTTCCTTTAGATATCCTCAAAACTTGTGCCTCTAAACTTGTATCTTGCTTTGTTTAATAATATAGTTTATGTCTATCAATTTCAGCTTTTTTTTCTGCTGGAAGCATGTGCTTAATAAAAAGGTGCCGGAAGTAGGACTAACTGAATACTCAAACTACCTTTCATTTGCTTTGATTTGTTTCCAAATACACTAACCTTTAATCATTTTTATTCTTCTAATCTTATCTCAGATGGTCAGAAATTTTTCCTTTAAAGAAAGCGAGAGTGATGATCTACTTTTCATTCTCTTTGGTATTAGTCATTTCACTGCTCCTCCTTCCATTACCATTTTCATTTCAAAAACTGTCCTACACAATAGTAATTAGTTAAAAACTAGTTGCCCTGATATACATTGATCTCAGACCCTTTTTGCATTTCGTATTTTCTAAAAGAAGCAGAAAATTTGTAATAGCTTTCTATACCCCTAAATCTTATTTTCTTTTTATCAATCAAGTCGTCAAAATCTTCAATACAACATCTTCAAAAACAACCCAAAAACCTTAGTTCGTCCTTAATAACCATTGTATTTTCTTTTCTCGTAATATCTTTGTTGAAAAAATCTATTGATTCTCTTACAATATTAGCGTCTTGAGAATCTGAGTGGCCTTCAAAATTTCTATACGCCACCCTAATTGTTAGAAATGGATGGGATGGGGGTGTTACCTCCCTTATATGAGGTAGGCATTGAATATTTCTGGTGGTTCCACACACAAAGATCTTCTCTCCATTAAATTTTGTTACGATATCACTATGTATTATCTATATTACGACCAACACTGCTCTTCTCAATTCTCCTATCACATTCAATTTCTTTTAAGGAGAAGTCGGTGGATTTGTCT
>SEYY01020895.1:0-10000 GCA_009176605.1 Armadillidium nasatum | reverse complement strand
AAATAGTTATGGAACGCTTCACAAATACTACACAGAAAGATCACAAGGATGATTACTCAACCGGAATTCCGAATCGAATACAAAGGTGAACAGTAACCAGTTACCCGCTTAATTCCTTGTAAAAGTTGGTTACGTTACGCTTGTTGTGAAACCAAACTACCGCATTTGTGGTAGCATTTCACCTTTGTATTCGATTCTAAACTGAGTATAACATCTTTGTGGCTCTTCTGGTAGTATTTGTAAGGTTGTTCGATATATATATATATATATATATATATATATATATATATATATATATATATATATATATATATATATATATATATATATATATATATATATATATATATATATATATATATATATATATATATATATATATATATATATATATATATATATATATATATGGTTGAATGGAAAACGCCAATCTGTTGTATCAAATATCCTTTTCAATCTCATTACTGTATTTTTAACTTTTTTTTTTATTTTATTTTTTTTTAAATAGGTCACATCTCACTAGCATTGCCCTATTCGAGGAGAGGAACTTTTCTAGGTAGTATATACCTAGAATCCCCAAGTGGGATCGAACCGGAGCCCTCAAGCATGTGAGTCAATCACTCTACCGTTCGAGCCACGGTAGACGGCAATATCTAGGCCTGTTATTTACATTCTCTTTTATTGGTTTTATATTCTTTGATCAAATTATCAGGTAAAAACAATTCTGACTCAAACTGTTTTATGTTGACAATATTTAAGGTAAGTGATTTCCTAATTTTATTTTATTAATTCGTATTCCTACTTTTATTTTACTATATCGATATCTTCCTTTGATTAATCGTTCCCATATATATATATATATATATATATATATATATATATATATATATATATATATATATATATATATATATATATATATATATATATATATATATATATATATATATATATATATATATATATATATATATATATATATTAGCTTCCGTTTTTTTAAAACTTTTTTTTTTAACTTTTAATTTATTTTTCTTTAAACGCATATATATATATATATATATATATATATATATATATATATATATATATATATATATATATATATATATATATATATATATATATATATATATATATATATATATTATATATAAGCTTCCTGTCTTTTAACATTTATCCTTTTTTAACTTTTCATTTATTTCCTTTAAATAAAAGCATATTCCTCAGGGGCATTGCCCTATACAAGGAGAAGGAAGAAGAGAGAGAGAGAGAATACTAGAAAGCATTTGAAGATCTTCCTAAAATCATTTATAGAAAATGAGGAAGAAATGAGAAAATGAACTTGAAGTATTTTCAAGAGACTCTTGAAGCAAAGTTCTCTCTCCTTTTGTTCGAAATCCATATTAAAGCTCATCTCTTCACGAAAGAATCAAAAGGAGTTACTGATAAACGAGAGAGAGAGAGAAAGAAAGAAAGAGAGAGAGAGAGAGAGAGAGAGAGAGAGAGAGAGAGAGAGAGAGAGAGAGAGAGAGAATTAAAATAAACAAAGCTGTTAATAGTCTAAAGGAACAAAGATTGAAGCACTTTAAAAGCAAAATTTGAGGAAGAAACATTTTAATATAATAAAATGGGAAAAAGTGATTCAAAATTTGAAGCATATATATATATATATATATATATATATATATATATATATATATATATATATATATATATATATATATATATATATATATATATATATATATATATATATATATATATATATATATATATTGGTTTCTTTCCTAGCAATCTCTCCACTCACTGGTAAAATCTCTTAATCAAGAAGAATGTAAGTGCGAAAGTATTTAATCGATCTGATTTGTTAAGGTACAGATAATTACAAAAAGGAAAAATACTTTAAATGTTTGCTAACTAGGTGAAAATATTTACATTATTTTGGCCTGAAAAGTTCAGTTTCAAAGTTCAAACAACTTAAGATTGTTCGAATAATCATTAAAAATAATTTTAATCCTATTCTGATCAGACTTTTCGTAGATGGAAGTGTGGTGAGACCCAAACTCTTATACACTCAGCAATGATCATTATTTAAAAATATGTATATTTGTGCGTATTTGTGCATGAGTGCTTGCGTGTGTGCCTTTGTTCGAGGGTATTGACGCATGTATATATTGAAAAGAAAGAAAGAAAGAAAAAAAGAAAAATTTATCGCAAAACCATACGTTTCTCAAAAGTCGGAAAGGTAACAGACGCTTCAATAATTTATGAACAAATGAAAATGTTTTTGGGGAATCACTCAAATCATTCGTTGCTTTTCACATGTAAAATGTAAATATGTAAAAACACATACACATTCATATACTCATACGTCGATATATATATATATATATATATATATATATATATATATATATATATATATATATATATATATATATATATATATATATATATATATATATATATATATATATATATATATATATAATAGAAAGAGATAGATTGATAGATATTAGGGCAGTTCTTAAGTATGGAGGTGAAAAATTGTCCACAGAGTAAATGATTTATATTCTCGTCCTCTGTTATACCCCATATATATATATATATATATATATATATATATATATATATATATATATATATATATATATATATATATATATATATATATATATATATATATATATATATATATATATATATATATATATATATATATATATATATATATATATATATATATATATATATATATATATATATATATATATATATATATATATGTGTGTGTGTGTGTGTGTGTATAGTTAGTCCTGCAAGTATGCACTCACACAGTTGTGTATACATGTGTATATACACAAACTAATAATATACACGCTTCCACATTTTTATTCTTTCACAAAACAAAACTAATCATTTAAACTTAAAAATATTTTTGGTCGAAAATTGCATTCAAATTTTCGCTCATTTTTGAAAATTTGAAACGAAATTAGCAAAAATTCCTGAACTTCAAATCCTTTGATCAGGGAGGAGCTTTTGCCATCTTTCTTTATTTTTTAATTTTTTTTTATCTTTATTTGTTTTTATTTTATTTAAATTTTTTTTTTTTTATTTTATTTATTTATTTATTTTTTATTTTATTTTTTTATTTTTTATTTTATTTATTTATTTTTTTTTAATTTTTTTATTTATTCATTTTTTTTAAACATATTCCTCTAAAATACTTTATCTATCTTTGTGGGTCCCTAATGGCGGCTATTATTCATCGTAAATCAAAACACATATTACGATTTGCAAATTTTTTTTATTTTTTTTATTTTTTTATTTCTTTTTATTTGCAAAGTTTTTATTTTTTTTTTTTATCAGAAATTACGAAATTATAATACAAATTTTACATATATGACCTTTGACCTTCTCTTTTTGGTGCAATAGTTTCAATATTATTTATTTCTATATTCAAATAATTTCTTTTAATATAAATACATAATTTTAATATTAGCATAATAATATCTATATTTATTTAACTCTATTTAACCATTTAATACAAATACGTAATTTTAATATTGCATAATAATTTTATCATTATGCCATATTGGTTATACATATTAAAACCTTATATATATATATATATATATATATATATATATATATATATATATATATATATATATATATATATATATATATATATATATATATATATATATATATATATATATATATATATATATATATATATATATATATATATATATATATATATATATATATATATATATATATATATATATATATATATATATATATATATATATATATATATATATATATATATATATATATATATATATATATATATATATATATATATATATATATATATATATATATATATATATATATATATATATATATATATATATATATATATATATATATATATATATATATATATATATATATATATATATATATATTATTATTACATTTATTACATTTATTATTACATTAATAATTTTGAGCTACATTGCATCACAAACACGATAAAATTCTCTCGTGATAAAATTTAATTTTTAACCAACGAAATCCTTTAATAAGATTTTAGAAAGTAGAAAAAAACTAAAACACAAAAACTATAAAGTGTGTTAAAAATTGGGCAAATTAATTTCTATATTAAAAATAAAAATTCCCTTACAAAATAAATATATATATATATATATATATATATATATATATATATATATATATATATATATATATATATATATATATATATATATATATATATATATATATATATATATATAATACATATACTCTTACAATTAGCAGCATTCTCATCATCTAGCCGATTATTATTATTTTTTTTTTTAAACAAAATAATGGTAATTATTATATTCGATAATAGACAAAACAATTCAACCAAATGTTTGTTTACATTCTATCAAAACAACATTAAAAACAATAAACAAATTCCATGAATAATTTTTCTTGTTATTTTACATTTAGTTTGAGAAGTTTGATCATTTCTCAAACTTTTTGATGGAGTTTTCTTGTCATGTTGCCAGAATCGAAAATTAACGTTGTCAGAATCGAAAATTTCAACAACTCGAGATCTTTTATATCAATTCTAAAGAGCTTCAAATTTTCGAAATTATATATATATATTATATATATATATATATATATATATATATATATATATATATATATATATATATATATATATATATATATATATATATATATATATATATATATATATATATATATATATATATATATATATATATATATATATATATACAAAGAATTTTTGCTACACAAAAATTTCCTTTTTTATATGGCTTCCTGCACTGAAAAAAACTGTGCTAACGAATCGTTGGGACAAGTGGCAAAAAATGTCACAGTAAAATTTTCAATAGAGAAAAGACATGTTAAGCATAACAAAGTCGCTTCATGAATTTATTTTCTAATAACAAAATAAAACTGAAAAAAAATTGTTGTGACATTTTTACCACTTGTCCCAACGATTCCTTAGGACAATATTTTCAGTGTGGAGTATCAAATGAACCAGAGTTGTGAACTGCTGCTGTCACTATCCAGCTCATATATATATATATATATATATATATATATATATATATATATATATATATATATATATATATATATATATATATATATATATATATATATATATATATAGAAAATTAATGTCTGCTACTGGACTCGAACCAACAACCTTTAAGATGGTAAGCCTAGCGCGATGACCAATCTGCTACTGCAGTACAAAAGGGAATCGTATTGGAACTTGCTCATGATCTAAAGTCATGACGTCAAGCCCTAAGGACTCCCCCGATTGCAACTCGAGCAAGGGGCAACGGGGCCATAGGTCGAATCCCCCACTCGCGATCATGAGCAAGTTCCAGTACGATTCCCTTTTGTACTGCCGTAGCAGAGTGATCAGCGCGCTAGACTTACCACTTTAAAATCTTGAATATAACTGACTGCGAGTGGTGGATTCGACCTTTGACCCCGTTGCCCCTTACTCGTGTTGCAGTCGGGGGAGTCCTTTGGGCTTGACGTCATGACTTTAGATCATGAGCAAGTTCCAATACGATTCCCTTTTGTACTGCCGTAGCAGATTGGTCATCACGCTAGGCTTACCATCTTAAAGGTTGTTGGTTCGAGTCCAGTAGCAGACATTAATTTTCTATATAGAAAATAGTCTGAGAGAGTTATAGCAGACTTTAAAATCTTGATATATATATATATATATATATATATATATATATATATATATATATATATATATATATATATATATATATATATATATATATATATATATATATATATATATATATATATAATATATATATATATATATATATATATATATATATATATATATATATATATATATATATATATATATATATATATATATATATATATATATATATAATATGCGTATGTGTGTGTGTGTGTGTGTGTGTGTAAGTGTGTAAGTGCTAAAGTGTGTGTGTGTATGTAGGTGCTTAAGTTTGTGTGTGTGTGTGTGTAGGTTCTTAAGTGTGTGTAGGTGCTTAAGTATGTGCGTATATGGGTGCATGTGTAGTTGATTATGTGTGTATAATAGGATGCTTTAATAAAAGCATTATTCTTCGTTGAAAAGAAAATTTTAATTAATAAATGGATGAAAATGTGATCCAAAAAAAGTTTATAAACTTGATTTAGAGTTTGCGTGAAAACATTTCTTCCAATTTATGGTCAAGATTTTGCACTTTTCATTAGCATGGAAAATCTTTTCGAAGAAATATGCACCCGTGTATAACTAAACAGGGATCAGTAGTAGTAGTAGTAGTTGTTGTCGCTAATGTTTTTTTTGTTTTTGTTTTTTTTTGTTGCTTGTTAGTTTTTTGTTTTCGTTATTTGTTGGTGTCATTTGTTATTTTAAAAAAAAAATTTTTTATGTTCATTGTTGTATGTAAATGTTTTTGTTGTTGTTGTTGTATTTCATTTGTTGATACTTAGTTTTTTATGTTGTATTTCTTGTAGCTACTCTTTGTTCATACTTGACAAGTTTGTATTTAAAGTATAGTTTCGATTTTCTTTTCTTTTAGGTGAATATTATCGAAGAGAAAATGGTTAACTTTTAACAAAACGAAACAGTTGTGAGGGCTTCAGGGAAGCAACGTAAAAATACATACATCCATCAGCATCCCCTCCAGTACTTTTACTCCCAAAGTAAAAACATTTTCGTTCTTTTAATTAAAAGAAAATTTAAAAATTCTAGAAACTTTCATTCCAAAGCCTTAAATTTAAAACTCTAAATTGGATTAAATCTTTTTTTTAAAAAAAAAAAAAAAAAAAATAGCTAACGAAACAAATAAACCTAAAAAAGAAATTGTGTCATTTTTATTCTAATCTTTTTTGGTCTATTTTTTTGAGTTTCGAAGATTGAACCACTTGAACATCTTACCCTTATCCTTTTTTGTTGACGCTGCTCTAATAACCTGATATATATATATATATATATATATATATATATATATATATATATATATATATATATATATATATATATATATATATATATATATATATATATATATATATATATATATATATATATATATATATATATATATATATGGACCGACCGGGGCTGGAATTTGGCCGGGGTTGCCTAAAATTTGTGTATAGGTCAAAAACACTAAAATTTCTGGTTAAAACAATTAGATATAAAGTTAATTAATGTTTATTTAATTATAAGAAAGGCGTAGAATAGCCAACATTCCGTTAAATTAATGATTATATGCATTTTCTATGGAAAAATGTCAGAAAATTACAGATTTTGTATAATAAAAAGTCCAAAAATTAAAAAAGAAAAAAAAATTTGATTCATAATAGTGATTCAACAGCTTTACCTATAAGCCCACAAAGTAAAGTTTGAAAAAATGTAAGATATAAAATTATCAATATAACCTATATTTATACATATCATTGTTATATCATTGCTATGTATCAAACTTGAATCAATTAGCTACATTATTTAAAAATTATTATTTTTTTTAAACTTTCAATCAATATGGTTAAAAATATCAGCTTCAGCAGAGTATGGGAGTACTTTACAATGTTTCAGGATAGGCTCGAAATAGCTAAATGTAACATCTGCAGTCAGAAAATTAGAAGAGGACCTTCGGGTGGTACAAGTAAAAAATTTTCAACCAAATCTTTTTGGGGGCATAAAATCAAAACACAAAAATGAACATTTACTAGCAGAAAAGGAGTAGTCAAAAGAAACAGAAAAAAAGAGAAAATTTTAAAAAAGCAAGAAGAAATATCTTAATTTTCTTATATTTGTTTAAATTTATTTATTTTTTATTATTTGACTGATTCAGCTGAAATTTTCAGGGAATTTGCATTTTTTCCCAAAGTTCTGAGTTGATTTTGAGCATTTTTCAAAGTCTATAACGGTTTGAAAGTTATTTGGACACAAAGTTGAAACAAATAAATAACGGGGTCAAACCACCGGTCCACATGAGCTGAAAATTTAACTGAATAATCTTAGCCTCAATTTCTTGCATTGGTGAGAACAGATTTTTGATATCACATCTAGAAAAAGAAGATATAAGCACGGAATTTTTTTTTTTTTAAAATCGTACCCTTCCCGAGAAAAAAAATTATTAAAAAAACACGCTACCTATTATTTTTTTATTTTTGGATATTGTTTAGAGGAGGGACAGGGCTGCAATTTTTATTTAGTGCATTATTAAATGCTTTTTGGTTGAAGCGAGATATAGCCTCTCAAACTTTGGAAATACTTGAAATTTGGTCAAAAATGGACCTTTTTTGAGAGGCTATATCTCGAAACCAACGACTCGCATCGAATAAAGTATAGAGAAGAATTTGTAGCCCCATCCCTCCTCTATGAACCCTACTAAAATAAGGAATGTTTTAATTATAATTTTGTTTTAAATTTTATTGACCATAAAGGTGGATTTTTTTTTCTATAGTTGTTTAGTTTTGGGCTTATAACATTTTTTCTATAACTCTGGGAACAAAAGTCTGTTAAGTTTTCGTTGCCAATAGAATTATGAATATACATCCAAATTTCAGTTATTCCGAAAAGTGGTTTGGCCCGCCATTCATTTGAAAAGAGTCAAATTTCCCCTCAAAAAAAAAAAACTTTTTAGCAGTTATAAACTCAGAAAAACGATAGAAATTGACTTTTTTCACCAAGAAAAAAGCTATATACACTGAAAATTTCAAGAGATTCAGCTGAAAATTAAAAAAAAAAATTTGGATTGTCCCCTCAAGTATAATTTGCCATTTTAACCCAGGCAGGCAAACCCCGGTTTTCCCTGATTTTTAGCCGGGCCCCGGTCGGTATATATATATATATATATATATATATATATATATATATATATATATATATATATATATATATATATATATATATATATATATTATATATATATATATATATATATATATATATATATATATATATTATATATATATATACATAATTATATATATAAATAAATAATATATGATATAATATTATTATATATATATATATATATATATAATATATATATATATATATATATATATATATATATATATATATATATATATATATATATATATATATATATATATATATATATATATATATATATATATTATATATATATATATATTATTTTTAAAAGTTTGAGTTTTATTTATTTATTTTTTTATCTATCCAATTTTCAATAATTTTTCCTCTCTCTTGATTTACTCGCCTGTTTTTATTGCTGAAATATATAGCAGTATATTATTAAATTAGGTCTTTCCTTAGTGTGTGATTATATATATATATATATATATATATATATATATATATATATATATATATATATATATATATATATATATATATATATATATATATATATATATATATATATATATATATATATATATATATATATATATATATATATATATATATATATATATATATATATATATATATATATATATATATATATATATATATATATATATATATATATATATATATATATTAATATAATATATATATATATATATATTATATATATATATATATATATATATATATATATATATATATATATATAATATATATATATATATATATATATATATATATATATATATATATATATATATATATATATATATATATATATCCTCTCCCAGGAAGGATTTTCACCCTGTCTGTGAAGCCAGCATTTTTCCCCATCTGCTCTCAAAAGTTCTCCCAGAGCCCTCTAAAAGATCATGTTTTTCGGCTCGTTGGTTTCAATGCCGGTCCTCCATGAGTCTTATCCAGACTCTCAGGTAGGGTTTTCACCCTTTCAGTATATCCAAACTCACAGTTAGGGTTTTCACCCTTTCGGTAGGACTAGCATCGTTTTCCAATTAATCTCTAAACACTCTCTCCTAGAGC
>SEYY01020894.1:27500-28861 GCA_009176605.1 Armadillidium nasatum | reverse complement strand
ATTTCTGCAAAATTCAGTGTCTTCAAGCATATTTTCATTTTGTTGAACATTACCTCTCTTCTTCCTGACCTCACCTCATGTTCTTGAGTGAAGCTCAAGTGAAGGAGCGTTCTGACAGCAAGCCTTACTTTCTTTCCTCATACTGTCTCTATCCTCAATTTTCTGTCAAAAGAGGTTGTTGCGCATACGTGCGCAATGATATTGTTTGTTTTAGTGTCTTTTATTTGGAGTTTTCCGAATTTTCCACCTTGTGGCTTCAGCTCTCTTGCCATTTTACGATTAAATTTATTTGTGTTGTTTATTTATCTCTTAATTCTACTAACAATCCTAAATTTTTCTACTATATAAACTCCAAAATAGGACACATTTTATTATCTTATCTTTTCTCTGAAATCCTCATATTAGGTATTTCAATGTTCACCAAAGATAATGGCTTTCCTCTAGTTCTCATGATACAGTCGGTGAACGTGCCTTCCATTTCTCTATCCAAAACAACATTGAGCAGGTGGTGCAACCCTTTACTCGTATCCCTGATCATCTTTTTGGAGATTAGTTCAACGTACTAGGCCTTTTCCAACCTTCTTATCTTTATCTACCTCTGGGTTCCTCCTATCACCTTCGTCTTTCTATATCCATTTTTTTAAGTCTTCCACAAGAAAAAAACCCTTCTATTGGGAGGAAAATTTGTGGCATTTCGATGCCGCAAGATGGTCATAAATGGAGTCGCACTTCTTTCATTTCTTGTACAATGATTATTGCTTCCGTGGAAAGGGTTCTTCGGAGTATGTAGGGAGCATAACCGAGGTGATTATATATATTAATATATAAATAATATATAATTAAATATATATATATTAGTATATATATATATATATATTATAATATATAATATATATATATATATATAGTAATAGTGGAACCAGGATAGTAAATTTTTACTACCCGGATGCGGATGCGATTGCGGATTCAATGCGGATATCCGCAGATGCGGAGGCGGATGCGGATGTTTAATTTTAAGTTTTGCCATAGATTCTTGAATTTTAAATCTAAACCATGTTCCATGTACACTCCACCAACCTCTTTCCCAACCTCCACCCATTTGAAAAAGTATATACTATATATTATATATATATATATTATATATATATATATAATATTATAATATTATATAATATAATATATAATATAATCAGTTTTACCTTCACACTTACATTTCACATATTCCATTTGAAGTTAATAATTGGTAAGTTATTTTTTAGAAATAAAAGCTTTGGGCTCTTTCAGGTGAAAGTTGGTTCGCTTTTCGTCGCAAATGAGGCCTGCTCCACTGAAAGACGCTCACTAGCAACACTAGTGAAGGA
>SEYY01020894.1:12500-17500 GCA_009176605.1 Armadillidium nasatum | reverse complement strand
TGTAGTTGGAGAAGAAGTTTGGTTGGGAGAGCTAAACAGAGCATGCTGAGTTGGTTTGGACGTGTTTATAGGATGAATGGTGAGAGATTGGCAAAAAAGGTGTCGTTTCAGAAATGATGGGTATGAGAGGTAGGGGGAGACCGTAAGGAGGGTGTGCGGTTGACTGAGGATTGAAGTGAGTGGAAAAGAGTGGCAAGTTTTTTGAGTATTAGGAATGATTGTGGCTTATGGTAGACACCACCCCACAATTGTGAGAAAGGTTGTATATATATATATATATATATATATATATATATATATATATATATATATATATATATATATATATATATATATATATATATATATATATATATATATATATATATATATATATATATATATAACATTAGAACTTACTTTTAATCTGCATGAACTCTGCCTAAAATCGAATTTGATTTTATTTTTGCCTGCATTTATTAGCAATAGTTTTAGACTCTAATTAACAATCAATTATTGCGAATTTAGAAGCCGAAATTTAATGAGAAAATTATCATCCTATTAATTAGGTTAATTAATTAATTAACGTAGAATTTAGCTGAAAATTTGTTTATTAATTCATTACGTGGTATAAAAAAAATTGTAGGAAGTTTGCAGTTTATTAGAAACCAAATACGTTCTGTCTGAGTGTTTGTTTGTTTATCAAACTCAATATCTTTGTGCATTGGAATATTATCTCGTCATTGACCTTGGTATAGCTATGAATAAGCTGAATAGAAGATAGATTTCATTTAAATATGGAAAGTGGAAAGTTCAAACACGAGAGAAGTAGGATTATAAAATAGTAAATAAAGGGTAAATTTTCTTTAATAAGAGAGAGCACAAAATCATTAAAAATAGTAAAGATTTACATTGTCATTTTGATGCGTTGGAGAAAGACAGAGTAGGACATGGTTTGAAACTTAGATTAAGTCTGGGAGAAAAATAAATCCAACACTTGAACTGGTAATTTAAGATAAAATTGGTTTAGTGAAATATGTAGATATTTAAAGTACAAGAAGTTTCCTAAGGAAAGATAACTAAGAATAATATAATAAAGTAGATTAAAAGATTTGAAAAACTAATTGAAGGGAATAAATAAGTAGAAAAAATAATAATAATCACTAAGTCCTGAACAAATATTATGGATTTAACAATATTTTTTTTTTCATATATTGACTATACATTAATTATATTATATTTGTTTAGGTACTACTATGTTGTTTTGTTAATATAATAATATACAAAAAAAAAATTATAAATAATTAATATTGAAAAAAATATCTCTCAAAAATAAAGGAAGGGATTAATAATTAATTCAAAATGAATAATAATCTCTTTGAAGAAAGTTGAGTGCCACAAGAATCATTAAAAAGAGAGTAACTTATAACAAAACAAAACAAAACACACACACACACACAAAAAATAAAATAAAATAAATAAAATTTTATAAATTTAAAATAAAATAAAATAAAAAAAAATAATTAAAAAAAAAGAAAAATACAAAACAAGAAAACTTTAAACAAAAGCAGTTTTAATTAATAGAAATGAATATTATCTAACGGAAAAAAAGAAGAAAAAACTTTAAAGGTGAAAATAATATAAATTTCAGACCTTTTATAATAATGAATCTATTCTCTTATTCCCAGTGACATTAATTACCATTATTTATATAACTGTACTACTGCAACTACTAACATTACTATCACTCATGTTACTACAACTACTAATAATAACAAAAAATTTAATAGTAATAATAGTAATAATAATTAATAATAATAGATAATAATAATAATAACAATATTAATAATAAGAATTAAATATATTTATATGTTTTTATTATTATTATTATTATTGTTATTATTATTATTATTATTATTATTATTATTATTATTATTATTATTACTATTAGTATTATTATTTTCATTATTATTATAAATTAAAATTATTATTTTTATTTTCATTATTATTATTATTATTGTTATTATTATTATTATTATTATTATTATTATTATTATTATTATTATTAGTATTAGTAATATCATTTTTTATTATTATCATCATCATTATTATTATTATTATTATTATTATTATTATTATTATTATTATTATTATTATTATTATTATTATTATTATCAATATTATAATTTTATTTTTATCATCATCATTATTATTATATATTATTATTATTATTATTATTATTATTATTATTATTATTATTATTATTATTATTATTATTACCATTATTATTATTATTATTACCATTATTATTATTATTGTTATTATATTATTATTATTATCATCACTGTTTTATTTGCTATTGTTATAATTTTTAAATATAAATTAGAAAGCAAATTTGCACCATTAATGTGAAAATAAAATTTTATTAACGCTTTCTTTTCCATTTAAAAGCAATTTCAAAAATTTCAAAAAATGTTGAAAAAAGTTTAAAAATATTAAAAAGCCTTTCTGGGCCTTAATTAAATTCGGATTCTGCTTTTAGCTTCATTATTATCTTTATTATTTTTTAACAGATTATTTTTTTTCTTTTAGGATAAGCAAATTTGTACGAAAATTTATTTTTGCATTTTTTAACATTTAGTTTACGGGTTTGTTATTTTGCATTTTTTAAATTTAATTTATGGCTATTAATTTTGCATTTTTAAAAATTTAATTTATGGTTTTAGTTTTTCTTATTTTTTTTTTTTTAGTTTACGACTTTTAACTTTGCATTTTTTTGCAGCTTACGAGTTTAATTTTTTAATTTTTATTTAGTTTAAGATTAATAATTTTGCATTTTTTCTCTCTTATTTTTCTCTTAGTTACTAAGAAATAATTGATATTAAATTAGAGTCACAGGTAACTAGCTTATTATTTTCTATTTTATTTGACAAGGTTCTAAAATATAATGAAAATATTAATTGAACTCCAATCTTACTTTGTCGATGAATTCTTATAAAAATTCATTAAACAATTGAATCTTTGACGTATTTTTGCCAGATAATCTTATTTGTCGCTCTTGGATATTTACCTCATCAAACGATATCTCTAATTTCATTTTATCTACATTTTTACCACTCGTCCCAACGAATCGTTGGGTATATATATATATATATATATATATATATATATATATATATATATATATATATATATATATATATATATATATATATATATAATATATTATATATATATATATATATATAATATATATAAGGATGTAAGAGTTAAAACGAACAATTGCATAAAAGATAGAAAAAAGAACTAAACTCAATTTTTTTCTTTTAAGTTTATATATAAATTAAAAAAATCATTTCCTTTTTATTTAAAAATCATTTCGCAAAAACTCTGAAATCATAGAAAATTATTTCCTTTTCTTGGATTAGAGAGAGAGAGAGAGAGAGAGAGAGAGAGAGAGAGAGAAAAAAGATAAATAAAATTCCTAGAAATGAGTAAAAAAAATTTTCTTTCCATTTCAATTTATTTTTTATTAAAATAAAAAATTTTCAAGTAAAATTTAGGAAATTTTTTAGTGTCTTTGCGAGCATTTTTTGCTTTTTCTGAAATTAACAAATTATTCAAGAGTAGATTTGAATATCATCAAGGAAATAGTTTAAAAATTTATTTCGCCACATTAACGCATAACAAAAAATTAACAAAACTCACCCATACGCACAAACACATGTACACACATATCAAATGCACGCTCGTTGGCTTGAACTACTGTGAATATGTAAGTAGCAGTTCCCAGGATATATATATATATATATATATATATATATATATATATATATATATATATATATATATATATATATATATATATATATATATATATATATATATATATATATATATATATATATATATATATATATATATATATATATATATATATATATATATATATATATATATATATATATATATATATATATATATATATATATATATATATATATATATATATATATATATATATATATATATATATATATATATATATATATATATATATATATATATATATATATATATATATATATATATATATATATATATATATATATATATATATATATATATATATATATATATATATATATATATATATATATATATATATATATATATATATATATATATATATATATATATATATATATATATATATATATATATATATATATATATATATATATATATATATATATATATATATATATATATATATATATATATATATATATATATATATATATATATATATATATATATATATATATATATATATATATATAAATTAGTAATTAATTTTTAGAAATTTTCTTGCCATTTACTGGCCGGGTGGTAGGGGGGACAAAGTCCTCCCCTCCCCCATTTGACATGTTTTAATATGCTATGAATTTGCATTGCATAGAGTAAACATAAATGAAAATCTCATGCTGTAACAAAACCATAAATAGTGTCATGATAGTCCATGACGTCACAAGATTTTATGTTCCTGACCTCACAAAAACATAAAAATCATATAATTATAAATACTCGAATATAAAGTAATAAAGAATTAACCTAACATCGCAGAAGACAATTAATATTTTAAAGGATGTTAGGAGGGGATAAAAAAAAAAGATTGAGAAAGTGTTACAGTAAATTAAATTGTAATAAATTAAAGACTTACACACCATAAAGACTCCTCCTATTTTAGTTGTAGTTCTTGTTTGAAACTCCTTCCATTTTTGTTCGTATTATCATAAATTGCAGAAAATGGAATTTGGTTTTTAAATTTGAGGTGCAAAATTTTTGATAGCACTTTTTAAAATAATAAAGCTATAACATTAACTCAAATAAACTATTTTAATTAAGGGTGTTCATCATTAAACGTCTTATACACTCGGCTAGTCAGTCTTCTGGTTATTAATTTGCTTCAAAAAAAAAAAAAAAAAGATTCCTACTATAATGTGTGGTACAAATTTATA
>SEYY01020893.1:17500-26372 GCA_009176605.1 Armadillidium nasatum | reverse complement strand
TAATTCCATCTGTTTCGTTTAGTACTATTCGTGTGGGCTCAATGAAAATGGCCGGATTCGAAAATATATATCAAAATAATTGGGAGACAACATTTGATTGGTTTTCTTTTGATCGGACCCTGGGTGATGCATTTTGTAAGTTCTGCTAGGTGCATTTTAAAAATGACATGGTAAAGCGAACTATGAGTGCTCTAGTTCCTTTCTGAATAACGGTTTCCATCACTTGTTTTTATCAAAACGAAAAGTCGAAATTGATTGAATGTTAAAGATGACATGCTTGTTACCTTGCTAAATACCACTCCACAGTTCCATATTCTTATTCAATGCAAACAAGAACAACAACATACTCCACTTTATCTTTTTCACGCAATTTTCGAGAATGCCAGAGTGCTTGTATGGTACCTATATAAAAGGGAAAAAGGGATAAGATGGTGTGTAAAAATTATAGAGGGATAAGTCTGATGAGTGTATAAGGAAAGATTCATGGAAGGGTATTTGTATCAAAAGAGAAAGAACTGACAAGAGAGGGAGTGGGTGAGAAACAAAGAGGTTTTTGAGAGGGTAAGGGATATGTGGACCAAGTATTTACTCTGAGAATGATTGGCGAAAAATTGCGTGAGAAAGATAAAGTGGAGTATATATTTTTTATGGATTTTGGGAAAGCATATGATAAAGAGAGGTGGAAGGAGTGAAAGTGATTGGGTGGGGGATTTAGGAAGATATAGAAGAAGGGGAAAATTTCAAAGGAGATTATAAGAATGTTTGAGTGCATGTGTTTGCCATCTGCAATGTATGGATGATGAATACTGAGGCGAGAAAATGTTTGAATGAGTTTGAGATAAAGGGATTTTGAGCGATATGTGGTTTAAGATATGTAGATAGGGGGATTTTTGGATGGGGGAGAGGAATGGTAGAAAGAGTAGAGGAGGGTGAACTAAGGTGATTTTTACATGTGTGTAGAACGGATGAGGGCAGGTTGGTAGGCAGGGTATTTAGATCCGAGATGGAGAGGGATAGAGGAAGTGGAAGGCCAAAGTGGAGATAGGTGGATGGAGTGAGAGAGAAGAAGGAAGGAGAGTTGCGGAGGGTAGAATGAGACGGAGGATGGGGGTGAGGAAGGGTGAGAGTTAGGGTTTATGTGTTCGTAAGTGTATAAGGGAAATGTGGCAGGCACCACCTCAAGAGAGTTGAAAGGTGAAAGAATAATATTTATATATATATATATATATATATATATATATTAATATATAATATATATATATATAATATAAATTAGTATGATCTCCCCACAATTAATATATCTTATTTATATTTAATAAGAATTGGAATATGATCTCCCGATATTTCAGATCTCTCTCTCTCTCTCTCTCTCTCTCTCTCTTATAATATTTATAGATCTATATTTATATTTATTTAATAGAAAGTAGGAATATCCATCACTCGATATTTTAGATCAATATTTATATATACTTGCGGGATTTTACCATGCCCACGATCCTGCATATATAGATACCTACTGTATAAACGATAGCAATAACAGGTGGCGTCTTTGGCTTATAATAAATGCACTTATATTGACTTGCAAATAAAAATACAAACTGTTGCGTCATTTAAAAACCACAACAACGAATGAATAAATAAATTAAAAAATAACAGGGTAATTTTTCATAAACATTTAAAAATTTAATTACCGAACAGGCCTAAGATAACACAAAATTATCGTAGGCCAAGCCTAAGGGTCGGCGTCCACCTGAAGTAAATAAATTTCAAGATCAGAAGAGCTAAAAATATAATGAAAACTGTATTTTTATTAAAATTTAATAAAACTTTTCTACAATATATTACTTTTGCCTATACAATTGAAATTAACTTGTCGCCAAAGCAACTCTGTCCTAGCGTGTAGCACGGAATTATTACTGTTAAAGAATACTTCAAGTGAGACACAGAATTTCCTTGGACTTCATTTATATAATAGTGAAAAGTGAAATTTATTGTTGAGCAGCGTTTTCTAAAATATTAAATGTGTTAAATATTTCGAAATTAACTCTTCTCTTCCATATCTTTGGTGCTAATTCTAAAGAGATATATGTAATCGATATAGGAAGTGCCTTGTCTATACCAAAAGCTTCTGCAGACGAAAAGAGAGAATATACTGTTTTTTTTACAGCTGCTAATGGAAGCCAGATCAACATTTATAATTGTGTAACTAAAAATGTTAATTTTTTATTACGTCGTGAATATGAACACAACTTTTTAATATGCGAAATACTTACTAATATATTGGGTATAGACTTTTTTAATAAATATGATTTCTTATTAGATTTTAGTAACCATAGGATTATTGATGGCCAGACTGGCCTCCTTTGCGATGTTATTGTAGGAAATGATTTTGAATGTTTGCCCTTAACTTGAATTAATAATTTTGTAAATGCTACTTTTTCTCCTAAACTAGCCAAAATGGCTCTGAAAATTGCTACACCTTTGGGTTTTCCATCCGATAATATCGAGATATCTATTTTCACGGATGCTAATCAGACTGCCTTTGTTGGTGTAATAGATTCGAACGAAAATTAAAAAACTGTGCCACTTGGATTCTATAGTTACAAATTAATTAAACCCAACTGAAATAAGCTATATTATTTTTAGGAAGGAACTCCTTTCCTTAGTTAAGACTGTTATTAACTTTCAGCATATTGTTGAAGGACGAAAGGTAGTTGTGTTTCGTGACAATCTTTCAGTCACAGTCTCTTAAAAAAGAGACTGACGCCAATCACCTGCTAGTAAGAGAGCAACGTTAACTAATTTTCATGTCTGAATACGATTTGACAATACGCCATATTAAATCTGAAGAAAATATTTTAGCTGACTTTCTGAGTAGGAATTCTGTCAACAATCCACTGAAGGTTCACTGAAATTACCAGCTCCTTCAACTTCTGCAGGAAATGCATATTTAGAATTAGCAACAAGTCTTATAGGCCAATTTGGAAAACAAGACGCTGAAACAGAAGTCCTTCCTTAAGCACTCAGCGATGAACCATTGGTCACGCCAAAGCTTTCTCCCAAGTTGGATTTTTTAATAGATTGGGACTGTTATTCACTGTCATCTATTTTCCATATTTCAGTCAATGAAGTATTTAAATTATTTCAATGCAAAATGTATTACAAAGAACTGAAAGCAACACAAGAAACTGATATCCAACTTCAAAAGTACTTAAATAAGCAAGAAAATACTAGTCTTAAGCTGTCTAAGCTAAACTTCTGCTATAAAAAATGACCAACTCTCCTTGGATGTCGATGAGTCTATTCCGCTCTCACCTCGTATCTTTGTTCCAGAGTCTTTCATTACTCCTGTTCTCTCTTATTCACATTCCCTTGGGAATTTTGGAGTCAAGAAAACTCTGGCCTCTCTTAGAAAGCGCTTTGTAGGGAAGGATATACCTAAATACACAAAGCCGTTTGTTGTAAATTTTGATTCATGTCAGAGGTCTACATCACTACGTAAAATAATCCAACCTTATGAGTCTTATAGGGCAGTGCCTGCAAAATTCCAGGTTGTCCATATTGACATTATTAAAACATCTCATAATCTTCTTATATTTAGATCTATATGTATATTTACTTGATAGAAAGTAGGAATATCGATCTCCAGATATTTTAGATCAATATATAATATATATATATATATATATATATATATATATATATATATATATATATATATAATATATATATATATATATATATATATATATATATATATATATATATATATATATATGGATTGTTCATGCCCACGATCCTGCTAATCAGAGACCTACTGAATAAACGATATCATAAATAAAAGGTACTGACTTTGGCTTATAATAAATATAATGGAACGGTTTTTAAATAAATATTCAAGCTTTGGTTTTGTTTAAAAACCAAGTAAGAAAGACAATAAAATTAAAACCGAAAGTCAGATAGCATAAAGATAAGAACTGACCTTTTATATTGCACAACAGAAAAATTGGTCTGCTGGGTCAACCTTATATATATATATATATATATATATATATATATATATATATATATATATATATATATATATATATATATATATATAATAATATATATATATATATAATATATATATATATATATATATATATATTTAATTATACTATATTATATATATATATATATATATATATATATATATAATATATATATATATATATATATATATATATATATATATATATATATATATATATATTATATATATATATATATATATATATATATATATATATATCGTAGTAAAGAGACACTTTTGCAGAAAGAGTCAGTACCGCCTGACCCTGAGAGGAAATTTGTCACGCTCTTTCCTGACTATATTTTTGAGGGTAAATTGAAAGATATTAAAGGGAAATGAGAGAGGAAACCATCCACCATCATAGTGGTTCTTGCTAGACCTTTTTATGGTTTTTATTTCCACTAGTTATTTTTCGGTAGCACTTGCGGTTTCTCAGTGGCACTTTTGACTTTTACTTCCTGTTCCTCGCTCTTTCATGAAGTTTTTCTAGCTTTTTCTAGCACTTTTCTAGCATTTTTTAGCAATGGCACGTGCCCTCCTTGCTTAGGCCACCCTCACTCGGGAAAAGGGAGTACCAGTGTCAGCGATAACTGGCAGTGAAAGTAAGGCCTTATTGCACTGACACTTTGCAATGTTGCAAGACACATTCGGTGATTACCTCACACGTGCGCGCATGCACACACACATACAAACTTATACACACACTCTCTCACTCACTCAAACACACACCTGCAACTGTGCCGTCACGACACTGGATCAACTTGTCATTATAACTTCATACATTCACTATCTTGATTATTGTCCTAGTAGCTTTCCCGTCATCTTGGATTTGACTTAGTGATTTCCGCCATTTGATCAAGTGGTTTTAAATTTTTCCAGCTTTTTTCTTGACGTAATTTTAGTGTCATCTTTCGAGTGAAAATCAAACTTCCAAAACTATCGAGACCTAGATTCGAACGCAATTCCTCATGAGTGGAAATTCATGACGTTACCAATTAGCCAAACTGATTCATTCATTAGAAAACAAAATTTGTTCAATTTGTGCACATCTTTTTCCTATGTGATTTGGAATAAATTATTACTTTATTGATTTTTAAGTCGCGCCTGTCATCGATTATATCGTACGAATTTATTACTTGATATTTTATATAAATTTTATATGATCACTTTTATTATATAACTTTTTTATATAAATTAATATAACTACTGCCATCAAATAAATTTTTTCTCCTATTATTATTATTATTATTATTATTATTATTATGACGTTACATTTCTTCGATAGAGTTCCATGAGCGTGCACAAAACATACACACGCCCTCATTATATATATATATATATATATATATATATATATATATATATATATATATATATATATATATATATATATATATATATATATATATATATATATATATATATATATATATATATATATATATATATATATATATATATATATATATATATATATATATATATATATATATATATATTATATATAATATATATATACACGACAAAGGGGTATCTGGTAAGTTTTTTTTCCTACAGTTAGTATCACAGTGAATTTGGGAAATGAGATGAAAGACATTACTTTTATACTTAATATATTCCACTTTGAATTATCAAGCAGTCTTTTAATACTTAGTATATAAATGAATAAATTCACACAACTCTGAGTTCTCCGCTAGTCTCTTTTATTCATCTTTCATATATTTAATAAACATACAGTGCATTCGGCATAGTGTTCCCAGAAACTCTTTCATTTCCTATATTTGACATAACTCTAAGCCAGTGGTTCTTAATCTTTTCTAAGTCATGGAACACTTTAAGAATCTAATGAAAGCTATAGACCCTCTTCCTCAAAAATATTCACATAAACAACTTTGCAGGAAACTGTATAATGTACTTTATTCTTTGATATTTGATTGTCTCTTACATATATGACATTCACAAAAGTCTTCTTGAATTTTAAAGTAAACACTGAAAGAACTTTTTTTAAAAAAAAGCAATGATCAATAATTATAATCATTAAATGCAATCCTCTTGTGCTTATTATTACTACTCTTGTTATTACCATCTGCTTACAATTTCTGATTTAATTGTTTCATATACGCCATGCCATTCTATGACGACACAATATATTAATAAATAAAAACTCTTATTACATAACAAATCAACACTTATGTGATTTGATACATGCAATGGCATCATTAGCAGATATTACAACATATAATCTCCATCTCTTGACTCTATTTTTTTAATAGGACCAATGAGAAAGTTGTTCTTGTTTACCTTGAATAATAATATAAAACTGTCGAGTGGTATTTGACAAGATGACAAGCATGTCATCTTTAACATTCACTCTACTTCGGCTTTTCGTTTTGACAGAAACAAGTGATGGAAACCCTTATACAGAAAGGGAACCAGAGAACTCATAGCTCGCTTTACCAAACGAGGGTAGTCTTATGCCAATACACATCAGAAGTTTCCAAGATTCTTAAAATTGAATTCAGTTCGTAACATCTCTTTCATCTTTGGCAAGGTATTCATCACTGTTACAGTTTACGTCGGCTAGGAAAGGATTACGAATCCATGTTTAAACTCTAAGGTTATTAGAGTCAAAGTAACCTTTGAAAGAGTTTCGCAGAGTATCCAAATATCTTCAGAATTTTTCCTGCAAAGAATCTGATAGGGTGTTGTTGCTTCTATTTCCATCATGCTGGAGCACTTTTTCTAACATTTTCTTTTCCACAGCTGCAGTTTGGCCAGGAAAGCTTCAATTCTTTCAGCTACATCCATAATGGTTGCTTCATGACTTTGAATTGAAAGATTTACCTCATTCATTTGGCCAAAGATATCCGACAAGTATGCCAATCTATGAATGAACCCCACTCTCTCAAACAGTTCTGGGCGTGGGCTTTCTTTTTCTCCCCCCAAAAATGAAACTTCTACTCTCAGTTCAACCATGATAATAACAAAAAACAAAACATACTACCATACAGACTAACAAATAGATTAACAGACAGACATCAACAGCTAGGAAGACGAACCTTTGAATTAAGCTTCATAGACAGACAAGCAGATACAGTCTGATTTTTTTCACAACACTTGTACATGCATTTCTCCGCTGATTAGGACAAAGGGAAGGGCTGTATAGCGAATATAAATATTAATTTTTATCTGATCCTCAAGGACCTCCTGAAACCTATCCATGGACTCCTTAGGGGTCCATGAACCCCAGGTTAAGAACCCCTACTCTAAACATTACTAGTAAGAACGTGTATAATAAATAGGTTTCTGCAACGCCATAACCTTGTTGATAATATTTGTTTCGTAGCCAACCAATACCCATTTCTTCATTATTATTTATGCACTGATTTTCTGTTTATGACTCATCTCATTTGACGTATAACATAACCATCTGCTTACAATTTCTGATTTAATTGTTTCATATACGCCATGCCATTCTATGACGACACAATATATTAATAAATAAAAACTCTTATTACATAACAAATCAACACTTATGTGATTTGATACATGCAATGGCATCATTAGCAGATATTACAACATATAATCTCCATCTCTTGACTCTATTTTTTTAATAGGACCATTAACCCGCATATATCTCCTAAAATCTTCATCTCGTTTTCTTTAAGCTGTATCATATATTTATTTTTAACTATTTCATTTTACATTTTCTATAAATTTTCATGCTATAACTTTTGTAATTTTTTTTTCAAAAAAAACTTTTCTAAAAAAAAAAAATTATTTTTGAAAAAAAAATAAAAAATAAAGAAAGGAAATGAGAAAACTTTACTTGAAAAAAAATTATTTCTTAAAAAATTTTAAAAACTTTATTTATACAAAAAATTGAAGAAAATATTTACTTACTAAAATTTATCTCTAAGTTCATGCACTGATTTCACTGATTTATGTAAAGAGTATAAGGACTCATCCATCACCCATACACACGCACCCACATTTCCACACATCCTTGTGTCAGGACACTGAGCCAATATGACTTTTGACGTCTTTTGTCTATCATTCCGGATAACTCTTGATCAAGTAGCTAAACAACCATATATTCTGAACATTTTGCTTTTTAACTCCGCCATCTTTAATTTTTTTAAGAAAGAGAAAAATATGTCCGAATTTAAGTTTTTTCATCTTTCTTCACCAAAGTATCATGATCATTGCCTCAAATGTAATTTTCACCATTCTCTTTTCCCGTACAATCAGAGAAAAATCTCTTCGAGAGTCATTTCAACAGTAGAGTAAGATATTTATGTATATTTCTCACTCGAGGGACTCAGACACGTACGTGAATGTTATTATGGACCCATTATGCAGAAGTTTTTTTTAGACGTGTTCACAGAAAAATAGGAGAGTAAGGTATCATTTTAAGGTGTTATTTCAACTAATCATACGAATAATGGCTCAATGTTTGCGTATTAAGGGGGAGGATGAGATGTTTTCACGAATGGCTCAGTGGGGGAAAGAACAGCAAGTGCAAGGTGTGTGTGAAAAGGATTTGGTATGATATGAATACGCTAGAGGCAGCACAAGAATCTACGCGTGGGTATCAGGGGTATCAGCGCTCTCGTGAGGTGGAGCAAGGGTGAGGAGGTGCAGAGAGCGCGATTCCTCCTCCTGATCCCCACAATTTGATTCATGCACCAACCTTCTAGCGTATACGTATCGCTCCCATCTTTGCACTCACACTGTAATAAGAAATTTTTCATTTTTAAATACATCAAGTGCCGTCAGAGAAAGACATCCCGAATA
>SEYY01020893.1:0-12500 GCA_009176605.1 Armadillidium nasatum | reverse complement strand
AAAATTTCAGCTCAATCAATCAAATAATAAAAAAAAATCGAACAAAATATAAGGAAATTAAGCTTTTTTTCTTGTATTTTCAATATTTCCTTTTCTTTTGTTTCTTTTGACAGCTCCTTTTCTGTTAGTGAAATGTTCATCTTGTGTTTTGATTTTAGATGCCCCCATAAAGATTTGCTTGAAAATTTTTTACTTCTAGCACCCGGAGGTCCTCTTCTAATTTTCTGACTGCAGATTTTATTCGAGCCTATCCTGAAACATTGTAAAGTACTCCCATACTGCTGAAGCTGATCTTTTAGCCATATTTTCTGAAAGTATAAACAAAATAATAATTTTGAAATAATGTAGCTAAATGATACAAGTTTGATACATTGCAATAAAATAGCAATGATATGTGTAAATACAGGTTATATTGATAATTTTAAATCTTACATTTTTTCAAACTTTACCTTAGGGTCTTACATAGGTAAAGCCGTTGAATCACTATTGTGAATCAGGAAAAAAAAATAAAATTTTTGTATTTTTTTTTAACTTTAATTATACAAAATCTAATTTTCTGAAATTTTTTCCGGAAAAAAATCCATATAATCATTACTTTAAGTGAATTTTAGCTATTCTACTCCATCCTTATAATTAAGTAAACCTCAATTAAATTTATATATAATTTTCGTAGCCAAAAATTTCAGTGCTTCTGACCTCTTTACAAATTTTAGGCAATCCCGGTCAAAGCCTCGGCCCCGGCCCCGGCAAAATTCCATCCCCTGTCAGTCCCTAGTGGTGCCCTCTGTTGGTTCCAATAGTACTATTATCTTTTGATGTTTGATGATGATTATTAAATTTTTCTAATATATATATATATATATATATATATATATATATATATATATATATATATATATATATATATATATATATATATATATATATATATATATATATATATATATATATATATATATATATATATATTATATTTATTTTTTTTTTATTTATTTTTAAAAGTTCACATCTCACGGGCATTGCCCTATTCGAGGAGAGGAACTTTTCTAGGTAGTATATACCTAGGATCCCGAAGTGGGATCGAACCGGCGCCCGCAAGCACGTGAGTCAATCACTTTACCGTTTATATATAGGACAGAGAAAAATTTTCCTTCAAAGAAGGCATAGTAGAACAGTTTTCAAGCTCTTATGCTTCGAATCACTGTAGCAACTCAGTACTTATTAGAATCCATAGGAGGATGCTTTGAACCCCTACTGGGGCCACATGGCATTTTGCTGGAGTTGAAAACTGTTCTACTACGCCTTCTTTGAAGGCGATGTAGCTCAGTGGTAGAGCCTTACGTTCATTGTCTAACGGCGACGCTGTTGTCAGTGGTTTCGAATTCTGGCGTGCGGAAAATTTTTCTCTGTCATATTATTGCTAAATATGTCGCAACAGTTGTTGTGCCCATGTTGGCGTTGCTTGACCTTGGTTGGTTGCTCCTGTAACCCAGGAACCCCAGCAAAATGCCATGTGGCCCCAGTAGGGGTTCCAAGCACCCTCCTATGGATATATATATATATATATATATATATATATATATATATATATATATATATATATATATATATATATATATATATATATATATATATATATATATATAATATATATATATATATATATATATATATATATATATATATATATATATATATATATATATATATATAATATATATTATATATATATATATATATATATATATATATATATATATATATATATATATATATATATATATATATATATATATATATATATATATATATATATTTATATGTGGTGGTCCAAGTACTAAATTCCACGAGAGTACAAGAATCAAGAAAATAAATCAAATTAAAGGTTGATATGTCCCTTTAGACGGTGTTTGAAATTGTCAGTCTAAAAAGGCAGGGAAAGTAGATAAAGTGAGTACATTCTAGACTTTTATAAGTGTAGAACATATAAAATCAAACATAGTTGTCAAGTCTTAGGTGTTAGATCAATGAGTTTGACTGAGAAAGGATGAGACTGTCTGGAAGATCGTGTCGCGCTACTCCTCAATGGAGGAATGGTGACTGGTTAGTTAAGTTGTAATAGTGGGATGGCGACACCCTGTAAAGAGAAAACAACTGGAGTTGTTTCAAGGAATTTTCGAGGCGTTTCAGAGCTCTCAACTTCATAGAAAATTGTTTATTAAGAAAGAGAAATAATGTGATCCTTTCAAGAAATATCACGAATAGCAGGAAGCACCAAAAATGATAAAGACAGACCAATGTTTAGGTGTGTGTTTTCGAAGATGTTATAAGTGTGCGGAAAATTATGTCGATTTGAAAGATGAAGGAACCCGAGATATTAAGGTACTGAAAACGATCGTATTTTCCATGATTCCTTTGTTTTTTTAAGAAAGATCAGATGGTAGTTGCCCCAAGACCATTCTCCTAGCATAAGGTTTTTCATTTTGGATAAGACTTTTTAAAAAGGGAAAACTTAGTTTTTGAGGCAAAGAAAACGACAAAATTTTCTCTGCCCCAATTTGAAATACGAGATAAATCCGAGGTCAGTTACTCCAAGACCACCCTCCTTTCTTCAATTAACTGCTGTTGGAAGGGATGTCTTTCAAATTGAAAGGAGTAATGAAAACTGGACTTATCGGCGTAGGAGTGGATAGATGACGAAGTAAGAAAAAGGTCATTAATGAAAAGTAGAAAAGTGTTGGGATTGGACAAAACCCTGTGGAACTTCACTGTTAATAGAGATTAAAAAGATGAACAATGGTTGTCTACAACAACCTCAATAAACGACCGGAAAGGAAATGAGAGAAGACCACAGAGAGAAGAATAGATTCTGAAAGAGGGAAGTTTTTTTAAATCAAAGCTTTATGCCAGTTTCTATCAAAAGCTTTCAATATGTCCAGCGCGACAACAAAAGACTCACCGAAATGGATAGTAGATAGATCACCTAGTAAAGTCTTTTTTTTTTTTTTGCGAAAGCCATACTGACGATCAGAGATAAGATTAGAAGAAGTGAAATTTTTCCAAATCTTCCTGTTAAGGATAGATTTGAAAATTTTGAGAAAGAATAAAAGAAAAAGAAATGGGACAGCAGTTAGAGGATTGAGAGGTGTCCCACGTTTTCAGCACAGGTTGAATGTGCATCGTTTCCATCAAGAAGAGAAAGTTGAAGTGGAAAGACAATAAAGAAATAGTTTACCACGACAGGGTGCAAGCTCAGAAACAAGTTTTGAGAACCACAGCATAGATACTATCAGGACTGTAGATGACTTAGTGTTAATCTCAGAGTGAGAAGAAATGACGTTTTTAGAAGAAATTACAATTTTAGGCATAAATAAGTTTGGAGGTGCTGAAGGAGTAGGACTGGGTCCGGAATCGTCTAACGTTGAAATAGAGGCAAAAAATCTGAGCGAAGAGTTCAACTATATATATATATATATATATTATATATATAAAGAGAGAGAGGTGGGCATCGTTACTCAAAAAAGAGATTCCGTTTCTTTGAAAGGAAAAGGAAAAGGAAAAGTAACGAAAGTTTCGTTACTCCGTTACTTTTAGCTTTTGATTACGACATTAATTACGGTATCTTAGGTAATTTATAAATCTGTGTATATTAAATTTTCAACATTATTATTATTATTATTATTATTATTATTATTATTATTATTATTATTATTATTATTATTATTATTATTATTATTATATTATTATTATTATTATTATTATTATTATTATTATTATTATTATTATTATTATTATTATTATTATTATTATTATTATTATTATTAAAAATTTTACTAATAAATTTTTAATAATTTTTACATAAAAGTTAATAATTACACAAATTACAAACACGTATATGCATATTCGTCTTTGGCATTCCTTTATGAGGTTGCGTTTTCGATTTCTTCTGCATGCTGTTTGTTACCCTGTAATAAAAAAAAAAAAAAAAAAAAAAAAAAAAAAAAAAAAAAAAAAAAAAAAAAAAAAAAAAAAAAAAAAAAAAAAAAAAAAAAAAAAAAAAAAAAAAAAAAAAAAAAAATAAATATGATTTAATTAGGAAAAGCATTAATAGAAACACTGCTTGAATCATACCTAAAGCAAGTAGAATCTATGTAAGATTATATAATTGGCTTTAAAGTTTACATTTCATAAGATTAGAATATATATATATATATATTATATATATATATATATATATATATATATATATATATATATATATATATATATATATATATATAATATATATATATATATATATATATATATATATATATATATATATATATATATTCTAATTGGGAGAAGACTGTGGTAGAGCAGCCACAAGGTGAGTAAGATCAAATATCATTGGATTAGGTGGAGATTGCTATTAGGGGAATGAAAAATGGAAAATGTTCTGGCTTGGACGGGCTACCTACAAAAATATTCATGGAAGGTAGAGACATAGCACAATGGATGCTAAGACTGTTCCGTTATTTTTGGAGGGAGGAGACGGCCCTGGGAGATTGGATAAAGGCAATAATTTGCTAAATATTTAAAAAAGTGAATGGGAATGAATATAGGAGTGAATGTTCCAATTACCGAGCTATATCGCTTCTGATCCATGCACTGAAGGTGTATGCATGTGAGGGTTTTGGTGAAAAGATTTAGAACATGCGTGGAGGATATTTTGATGGAGGCTCAATATGGCTTCTGTTCTGGGAGGAGAACTATAGATCTAACGTTCGCTCTGAAGATGATGACTGAAAAGAGTTTGGAGTGGAATAGGGAGATCTACGCGGTCTTTATATATTTGAAAAAGGCCTTCGATAGCGTATCACACGAGAAGTCGTGGGAAACTCTTGCAGACCAGCAATATGAAATATCATCAAAACTAGTGTGAGTGGTCCGTATTCTATATACGAACAGTGAGTGTGGTGTCATAACGGCACACCGCCTTCTTGAATGATTTATGGTGGACATTGGAGTGAGACAGGGTTGGGTCCTGTACCCTCTGCTATTCATTTCGTGCATGGATAAGTGTATGAGAGCGGTGGATGAATTTGAGGATTTGGGAGTGGCGATGGCATATATAGAAGATCTGGCAATAGTGATAGAGATATGTTACAGAGAGCTCTAGGGAGATGGGAGGTGGTGCTGCATAGAGAGGGTATGAGGATAAATAAGGAAAAGACGGAGGTGATGAAGAATGCGAAAGTGCGGGATGAGCTTAATATCGAACTTGAAAGTATCAGAATAAAAGATGTAGAAAGGTTTAAATATCTGGGTGGTACCGTGAGTGGCAACGGCAAGATGGGAGGTGAAATAGAAGAAAGGAATAAGTTGTTTTTCAAACGGAGTGAGTCAAACCTCCTGCTGAAGAACAGACATGTCCCTAAGAAAGTCAAGAACTTAATATTTTCATCAATTCTCCGTCCGATTCTGCTGTATGCTGTATGGTACAGAGGCCTAGACCCTTCGACAAAAAACTAGAAGTAGGATTGTGGCCTCAGAAATGAGAGTGCTGAGGATTGTGGCTAGAACAGCGAGGTGGGATAGATGAAAAAACGAGGAGATAACGGGGAAATTGAAAGCGGAACCCATTGAATACTTGATAGAAAAATAGCAATTAAAATGGTATGGCCATGTGGGAGAAGGATGAATGAAGATTTTACATCTCGTTCCCGTAGGGTAGAAGACCTGTAGAAAGACCACGGAAGAGATGGAAGGACGGAATTGCGGCTGCAATGGAGAAAAGAGGACGATCTATGTAGGAGGTGGAAGATATTGGTTTAACCGTGACAGGTTGGTGTGGAAGAGCTTCTCAAACGACAGAGTGTAGCCTTACCGAGGTCGCATAAATGATATATATATATATATATATATATATATATATATATATATATATATATATATATATATATATATATATATATATATATATATATATATATATATATATATATATATATATATATATATATATATATATATATATATATATATATATATATATATATATATATATATATATATATATATATATATATATATATATATATATATATATATATATATATATATATATATATATATATATATATGTATACGGATTTTTTAGCTTGACCGGGGTGGTTAACTGGCTATCAAAGAAAGTCGAACAAAATGTAACGGATTAAAAGTAATGGAGGAAAAAATAACGGAAGTTACTCAGTACGTTACAGTAATGAAGTGGAAACGAGTCCATTACTCTGATACTCAAAAAAAAACTAGTTCCGTTAGTTTCGGATCGGTCCCTACCTCTGTGATATATAATATATATATATATATATATATATATATATATATATATATATATATATATATATATATATATATATATATATATATATATATATATATATATGTGTGTGTGTGTGTGTGTGTGTGTGTGTTCATGATATATCATGCAGTGTATAATTATTAATCTGCTAATTTTTTTATTACTGCGCTTATTACAGCAGTATTTGATAATAACCAAACATGGTCAAAACGTAAGCGTTGTAAGATTGCTAATTATTTTATATTGTGTGTCATTTATTTTGATAATCCTTTTTGTCATATATATATATATATATATATATATATATATATATATATATATATATATATATATATATATATATATATATATATATATATATATATATATATATATATATATATATAAGTAATAAAACAACAGAAAACTTGAAACTAATATATTCTATAACTTTTAAGACACGTTAGTAATCACTGATTTCTCTTCCAGGTTGTTGAAATAAGTGAGAAAATAGTAGTATGTCACTGGGTAAAATAAATGGTTCAATCATCTTATTCATTGATTCCAAATGATTCCTTGAAGCACAAAATAAAATGATTTATAATGACTAAAGTAAAATGCAAATACAACACTAAAGGTAAAGGTAAAATAAACGCTTAATTATAGAAATCAAAAAGTTGATAAATTGTGTCAATTTGAGGTGATAAAACTATTTTCACGTTATTTATTTTTCTTCAAGAAAAATTAACTGTCAATATTTGTAATAAACACTTTAAAGAACACTTGAAATTACTACTGCTACTACTGCTAATAATAAATAAAATGAAAATAATAATACTAATATTTTTTAAAAAATGTAGCAAGTTTTAGCAAAAAGCAATTTCTTTTTGTGAAATATTTGAGTATTTTTCATGTCATTTTTTTATTACTTTAATACGAGGGTATCATATTTCAAAATGATGATGTTCCCATACGCACACCTATGATAGTACAGTCTTAGTTTGTGGAACAAAAAAACAAAAGGCATAAAAAAACCAAGAAGACGCCTCGTAACAACCAACTTCTTTGAAGATTGCTTAGAAAGAGAAATAATGTGATCTTTCCAAGAAAGATCACGGGAAAAGGAAACACCGAGAATATTAAGGAGATATGAAGATTTGAGTTGAGTGTTTTCAAAGAAGATGTTGTTGTTGTGTGGAAGATTGTGTCGAGTAGAAAGATGGAGGAATTGAGTTTTTGAGGCATTGAAAACAACCATGTTTTCTCTGCCCAATTGGAAATACGAGAAAGATCAGAGGTTAGTTGCTCAAAAGCTCAAAAGCTCAGAAAGCTCAAAAGCTCAGAAAGAGCTGAAATAACATCTTTAGAAGAAATTACAATGTTGGAGGGGGTTGAAGGATGAGGAATAGCTCCGGAATCGTCTATGATAGAGTTAGAAGCAAAACTTTGAGCGAAGAGTTCAGCTTTAGTAGAAGTCAAAAGGGCAGTTGTCCAATCATAAGAAACTAGAGTAGGGAAAGAGGAAGAAGCAAAGTTAGAGTTAGCATTTTTTGCAAAATGCCAGAAAGCCAGAAAGGGTGAGAAGAAGAGTAACCAGAAAAATTATTGCATTTGCGGCGGAGAAAAGAGTATCTCGAAGAATAAGCTTTTTGCACAATTCCAGGATGAAATATAAGTTGAATGAGTTTCAGGAGTTTGAAAATGACGGTAATCTCTGAAGGCAGCATCCTTACGGCGGATAGCGCGAGAACAAGTAAAGTTAGACCCAAGGTTTGTTAGGTTTAGTAGAAGGGAAAGAATAAGGAATGTACACCTCCATACCAGAGAGAATCCCCTCTCTTATGCGCTCTGCATACTCCGAGGTACCCCTCCCACGAAAGCAGTAATCATTCCATAGGAAATCAGTGAAGTACAACCGCAAGTCATAAGAGTTAGCAGCACCGAAGTGCCAAAACGTCTCCTCGCCGAAGTCTGGGGCCGTTCTTGCGGAAAACTTGAAGAGACAGAACAAGATACGGAGATAAGAAGGTGATCGGATGAATCCAGATGAGGAAATAGTTTAACAGTATAAGGAGAAGGATAAGAGATTAAGAAAAGATCAAGTATGTTTTGTTCATCACCATGACGGTCAGGGATAAGGGTAGAGAGTTTCACCAACTTCTCAAGGTTGTTCTGGATAGAAAAATAGTGGGCGAGTTCACCGGCTGGATCATGAGAACTAGATGAAAGCCATTGGCGGTGGAGAACATTTAAATCACCTAAAATGAAGATTTCGGAGAAAGGAGAAGAAAAAAGGATATGCTCTATTTTGGAGCTTAAATAGTCGAAGAATAATAGAATAAATAGTCAGTAGAATTAGGAGATATATAGATAGAACAAATAAATTTAGTAGTAGAATTGCAAGAGAACTTAAGCCATAAAGTAGAGAATTCAGTAGACTCCAAGTTAGAGACACGAGAGGAAATAACTTCGTTGCGCACATATATGCAACATCCGCCTTTGGCTAAAATTGAGGATAGAGACAGTAGGAGATAACAGAAAAGGTTTGCTGTCAGCACACTCAAGCACCTGAGTTTCGATTAAGAATAAGAGATGAGGTTTAGAAGAAGAGAGATGGTGTTCGACAAAGGGGAAATTAGAAAAAAGACCGCAAATGTTGCAGAAATTAATGAAAAAAGAAGACCGTGCACCGAGGCAAGCTGGACTCCGGGTCCTGGCAGCACCATCCCCATCATCGGAGGCCTCTAACTCCCAAGTGATGATGAGGTGAAGAGTGAATTGAGGGGCATTCTTTAGATGCCTCCTCTCGAAGCATCTCCAAGGCTGCTTTGAGTTTCGCCATTTTTTTTATTATAAAGCTAATGTGTAAGAGCAACCGTCAGAGCAAGCCCTTGTAAATTTGTGAGAACATGTGAAGAAATTGGGTCGAAAGGTAGTGGGAGCATAGACACTCCAATATGAAGCGAGGGTACATTAGAGACCCTCTGAGAAGGTGAAACGCGAAAAGGAACCAACCAAAGGGCAACGGAGTGAAAAAGAATGGTCTAGCCCATCCTATGCCCAATAGGGGTTACTTATATCTCTAACGTCATCCCTATATAATATATATATATATATATATAATATATATATATATATATATATATTATATATATATATATATATATATATATATATATATATATATATATATATATATATATATATATATATATATATATATATATATATATATCAGCTGATATTTAACAAGTACAGTAGAGTAATAAACTAACTTATCCTTACTATGCTTGTAACAAAAAGATTAAAAAATATTTTTTGGTTTATTGTCTACAAATACATCATACAATGTATCACATTTTCCTCTTTAAATTTTGGTAAGCTAGGTTATATATAAATTTGATAACAAAATTTAACGAAAGAATCTTAGAATTTGCTTAGACTATGCTAGGATAAGGTTATATTAAGGTTGATGTAGGTCAACTAACGAATTATATATTATTTTATTATTCAAATACATATTATGGTTACACTTTATGAAGCAATCAAATAACATTTTGTCTTTATTTGATTCCAATTAAGGAATTTAAAATACGAGGCGAAAACATTCAAACAGCGTCTACAGAAATCTCCGACAATTTTTCATTCTAGGAGTCAAATGTCTAGGGAGTGCAAGAAGAATTTTAAAACTTTCCAAAAGCAACTAAATAATAATAAATTTGAACTATTTTTTTTATTTTTACATGTTCTCATAACACTCTTAAACAATGTCTTTTCGTATTAAATGAATCCGACAACTGAAACTTATACAAAACTTTGGAATTAATAGGACATGTCGCATAAATCCCAGTGCCTTCCATGTTATTTGAACACAATGTTACGACTCCTATTGTGACGTCATGAATCTTAGACCCAGGCCTTCTATTTTAGAAGGCCTTGCTTGAGCTACCATAAAAATATGACGTCATAGTCAGTACTCAATCTTTCTCTCTCTAACTTTCAACGGTCGGTTGTGACGTATGCGGTTTCCAATTTTGCCATTTAGATCTAGCACACTAGTTAATATCTATATACTATGCCTAGGCCTTCTATTTTAGAAGGGCTTGGTTCCACCGTAAAAAACTTTCAATTATTATTATTATTATTATTATTATTATTATTATTATTATTATTATTATTATTATTATTATAATTATTATTTTTATTATTTCTGTGCACGTATTTATTGTAGAAATATTTTTGTCTTTAATTACGTGGTTTAATTTTTATTTAAAATACAGTAAAAGAAATTTGTATTTGACTTGGTTTATAACAGTGGGAAAAATCATTTATGGGTTTACTTTTTGGATTTAGTTTTCTGTCTATAAAATAAACAATCTTAATTTAACTTTCAACGAATTTAGTTTGAAAAAAAAATATCTTCTCCAGATAAATGATACTATCTATTTATAATTAAACTTGGTTATTTCAGAGGCAAAGATTTGTAATTTTCAAGCCAAATTTTTAAATTAAAAAATAGGAATAAATATTTTTTTTCTGATTAGCTAGTTTGTATATTAACTAAAATTCTTATTTTAAAATTTTGATTTTGAAAAGTAAGCCTCTCTCTCTCTCTCTCTCTCTCTCTCTCTCTCTCTCTCTCTCCTCTCTCTCTCTCTCTCTCTCTCTCTCTCTCTCTCTCTCTCTCTCACCAAACACCCACGCACTCACACTTTTTCGCTTACCGTTGAGCCGGCAACTTTTTCCTTTTCCGGAAACGTTCAGCATCGTAGGGCAACTCGCCAAAGGTAAATTATAAATTTTGTAAAATATTTGAAGAAAAATGAAAAAAAAATAAAAAATTCTCATAAATTTGATGCTACTTTTCACGTGAAACAGTTTTTGGAACTTTTCATATATTTATTTAATGAGTTATAAAAAATCAAGGAAACTTAACTGTTTTGAAGTTCGACTTATTTTTCTCCATGCAACATCAAGTATTTACTTAAAATGAGGTGCCGAACCCCTCCCCCCAAGAAAAAAAACAAAAAAAATATATATATATATATATATATTATATATATATATATATATATAATATATATATATATATAATATATATATATATATATATATATATATATATATATATATATATAATATTTAAAACCACTAAAACAGTTAAATAATAGGAGTTAGCGTTTCGCTCCCTATCATAAGATTCTCCTTATGATAGGGAACGAAACGTCAACTTCTACTTTTATTTAACTGTTTTAGAGGTTTTAAAATCTGTTTTTTATAAATTCAGAATATGAGGCGTCAATATTCTTTAATTGTGTTTTTACATATATATATATTTTATATATATATATATATATATATATATATATATATATATTATATATATTATATTATATATATATATATATATATATTATATATTATATATATATAATATATATATATTATTTTTTGGGGGATTTAAATGCAAGGGTGGGATGTAAGAAGGGTGAACAGGGTAATAGACCATTTGGAGTGAAGGGGTAATGAAAATGGGACTGAAATATTGGAATGTGTGCGGCAAGGGGTCTTATTATTGGAAATACATGGTTTAAGAATAAAGACATTCATCAATATACTTGGGTGAGTGGTGTGAATGGAAGGAGAGATCTATTGGATTTTCTGTACATGAGATGGGAAGGGAGGAGTAAGTTGTAAGATGTCAACGTACTGAGGGGAGATGCAATGGGTATCTCGGACCATTACTTGGAGGTGGTGAAATAAAAGTTAAAGGAGGATGGGAGAAAGTGAGATAGAGGGGATTGGTGATGGAGGTAGTGCTTTGAAGATGAGACGAAAAGAGAGGTGACTACACAAGAGGGACAAGAGAGAAATGGGAGGGGTTAGGGGGAGGGAGGTGGAAGGGGTGGAGGAGTGAAGTAAACTGAAGCGGGCGTTAGTGGAGGTTGCGAAAAGAGTGTGTATGGTAAAAAAAAAAATAGGTAATGGTGGAAGAAAAGGGAGTGATTGTTTGAGTGAAGAGTTGGAGAATATTGTTAAAAGGAAAAAGGAGATCTTTTGCAAGTATTTGAGTACCGAGGAGGGTAGGGATTGGGAAGAGCATAACCAGAGGTGTAGGGGGTTGAAGAGGGAGGTAAAGAGAGCAAAAAGGAGAATGGGAGAGGAGTGGGGTAGAAAG
>SEYY01020892.1:7500-14426 GCA_009176605.1 Armadillidium nasatum | reverse complement strand
TGATTTCCCATGGAATGATTATTGCTTTCGTGGGATGGGTCCCTCGGAGTGTGCTGAGCGCATAACCGAGGTGATTCTCTCTGGTATGGAGGCGTACATTCCATATTCTTTCCCTTCTACTAAACCTAACAAACCTTGGTTTAACTCTGCTTGTTCTCGCGCTATCCCGCAGGGATACTGCCTTCAGAGATTACCGTCGTCTTCAAACTCCTGAAACTCATGCAACTTATATTTCATCCCGGAATCGTGCAAAATCTATTCTTCGAGATACCAAAAACTCTTTTCTCGCCGCAAATGCAATAATCTTTCTGGCTCTTCTTCATCTCGCCCTTTCTGGCATTTCGCAAAAAATGTCAACTCTAACTTTGCTTCTTCCTCTTTCCCTCCTCTAGTCTCTTCTGACGGTTCACAACTGCCATTTTGCCTTCTACTAAAGCTGAACTCTTCGCCCAAACTTTTGCCTCTAACTCTACCTTGGACGATTCCGGAGCTATTCCTCCTCCTACAACCCCCTCCAACTCATTTATGCCTAAATTGTAATTTCTTCTAAAGACGTCATTTCTGCTCTCTCTGAGCTTAACACTAAGAAGGCGTACGGTCCTGATGGTATCCCTCCTGTGGTTCTCAAAACTTGTGCTCTGAGCTTGCACCCTGCCTTGGTAAACTATTTCATCTTTGTCTTTCTACTTCGACCTTCCCTTCTTGTTGGAAAACGTGCGCTCATTCACCTGTGCCGAAGAAAGGGGACCCCTTCTCAACCCTCTAACTATCGTCCAATTTCTTTAACCTCCGTTCCTTCTAAAGTTTTCGAATCTATCCTTAACAGGAAGATTTGGAAACATCTCAATTCTTCCAATCTTATCTCTGATCGCTAGTATGGCTTTCGTAAAGGACGTTCTACTGGTGATCTTCTTTCCCTACTTTCTGACTTTTGGTCCTCCGCTCTTCGGGGTTTCGGTGAATCCTTCGCTGTGGCGCTAGACATATCGAAAGCTTTCGATAGAGTCTGGCACAAAGCTTTGATTTCCAAACTTCCCTCTTCGGAATCTATCCTTCTCTCTGTGATCTTCCTATCTAATTTCCTTTCTGGTCGTTCTATAGCAGCTGTTGTAGACGGCCACCGTTCTTCCTATTAATCTATAAATAGTGGTGTTCCTCAAGGATCTGTCCTTTCTCCAACTCTTTTTCTAATTTTCATCAATGATCTTCTCTCTATTACTTCGTCTCCTATACACTCCTATGCGATGACTCCACCCTTCATTATTCTTTCATTTTGAAAGACGTCCCTCCAACAGCAGTTAATTGACGCAAGAAGGTTGCCTTGGAGCAACTGACCTCTGATCTATCTCTCATTTCAAATTGGGGCAGAGAAAATAAGGTCGTTTTCAATGCCTCAAAAACTCAATTCCTCCATCTTTCTACTCGACACAATCTTCCACACAACTATGACATCTTCTTCGAAAACACTCAACTCAAACCTTCATCTGTTCTCAATATTCTCGGTGTTTCTTTTTCTCGTGATCTTTCTTGGAAAGATCACATTATTTCTCTCTCTAAACAAGCTTCTAAGAGGTTGGGTGTTCTGTGGCGCCTACAGTAGTTTTTTTACGTCACCCCAGTTGCTTGCTCTGTATAGGGGTGTTGTTCGCCCATTTATGGAGTACGCCTCGCATATCTGGGGTGGGTTCCACACATACAGCTCATCTTGAAAAGGTGGAGTCTAGTTCTTTTCGTCTTATCAACTCTCCCGCTCTTACTAACTCTCTCCAATCTCTTTCTTCCCGTCGAATTGTTGTGTCACTCTCTCTATACTATCGCTATTACAACGGACATTGCTCTTCTGAACTCTCTCGTCGCATACCTCCTCCATTGAGAAGGGCTCGTGCGACTCGTCTTTCTACACAGTCTCATCCTTTCTCTGTCCAACTCTCTGACCCCAGACTTAACCGCTATGCTCAATCTTACATGTACTCTACTGGTAAAGTCTGGAACACACTCCCTTTATCTGTTTTCCCAACTTCCTTTGACTTGCACATTTTTAAACACCGTGTATCGGGTCACGTCGGCCATTAGCGGCCCCAAATCTGATTTCTTCCCAACTCCGGTGGATATTGGTAGGCCTTGGGCCTTTGCCCACCGGAGGAGACATAAAAAAAAAATATATATATATATATATTATAGTTAGAACAACCACTAATTAATAATTATTTCAAACGTAACCCTAAATTAAGAGACGGAAATTAGCTTGAAAATATGCTGAACGCCGCATTAAAACATTAAAAAGTAAAACACTAAAAATCAAGAATAATAAATAAAATAACAAGTTAACTATAGATTAAAATTCGTGAGTTTTTGATCCAAGTCATCTGGGAATCTTCTTCAAGTAGGTTAATTGGGCAATGATTAAAAGGATACTAAAGAAGTATGACAGAAGGAAAAGAAATCGTATTTAAGATATTATGAATGAAAAGCGCACTTAAGAACCAATACACAACGAGCATACGATCGCACCAAATAAACAAAATGAGACAGAAGAACTTTCAGGAAAGAAAACGATAAGAAAATAAAAACTCACAACAAACATCTCAATCAACAACATGCAGCCAAACACACATCGAAAAACATAAGTCAAAACAAAACAAAAACAGAATATACACACATATACGCACGCACACATACACACACACACACATATATATATATATATATATATATATAATATATATATATATATATATATATATATATATATATATATATATATATATATATATATATATATATATATATATATATATTATATATATATATATATATATATATATATATATATATATATATATATATATATATATATATATATATATTATATATATATATATATATATATATATATATATATATATATATATATATATATATATATATATATATATATATATATAATATAGTGCCCTTTTTAAAATAGTAATCCATAATATGAAAAAACGTTTTCTAAAAAAAATTATAATTTCAAGCGTAAGCTTGTGTATAATTTTATGTTTTCATAAAGCAGTTAAAATCAAGTAATAAATAAAAATAAAGTTCCTTTTTGTTATAAAAATAATTATTATTTATGTATAAAGGCATAAACTATTAATTTAAAAAGAAAAACTTTTAAAATATAATGTAAATTACATATATTACAATACCAAATTCTTAATGTACTTCTTAGCGCCTTTTCTTATCTCATTTTCCTACCTAAAACAAATTTTTCCGGGAAACCTCGAAGGTAAAACCATTTTAAAATACTATTGAAAAATGTAAAATATATTTCTTTCATATTATATTAAATTATATTTGCAATTAAAAAAGGTTTGTGTTAAAAATTTCAATTTTAATATATTTTAGTATGTAATATTTAAATATATTATAAAACAATATTTTCTACTTTAAATAGATAAAATTTTGTATATTATTTTAATATGAATTTATAAAACTTTAACAATAATAAGGTTGTATACCATTTTTGTTAAAATTAGCAAAAGAAACCAACAATAAACCAAGAATAAAAGTGAAAAACAAAAAATTTGTTAATTGATCCTTTACATTTTGAGATAATTTCAAAAGGTCATTAGCAAATATCATTAAATTCACTTTATCCAAGAAACCAAGAAGAAACCACTACAGCAGCAGAAGAAGACGTCCCAAGCAGAGGCAAGAAGAAGCCGTCACCACAGCAGCAGAAAAAGAAGAAGTTCCATCGCCTCTGCTCCCAAAAGGAGACCCAGTTTGGCAGACCATTTGCCCTCGACTGTGGTTCCTCCTTTGAAGTAGCATTTCATCCGAGGCTACAAACTCTCCAAAGAATAGTGGTGGCTACCACACGCCTACCAGTCGGCATTCCACAAGGGGACATTGAAAACACCCAGCCTCCTGATCTATCCCCCTTCGCGCTACAAAAAAGTGTAGTGACCTCCTGCACCATATAATTGGTCCTACATAATTCCTATATATATATATATATATATATATATATATTATATATATATATATATATATATATATATATATATATATATATATATATATATATATATATATATATATATATATATATATATATATATATATATATATATATATATATATATATATATATATATATATATATATTATATATATATATATATATAATATATATATATATATATATATATATATATATATATATATATATATATATATATATATATATATATTATATATATATATATATATATATATATATATATATATATATATATATATATATATATATATTATATATATATATATATATATATATATATATATATATATATATATATATATATATATATATATATATTATATATATATATATATATATATATATATATATATATATATATATATATATATATATATATATATATATATATATATATATATATATATATATATATATATATATATATATATATATATATATATATATATATATATATATATATATATATATATATATATATATATATATATAACCACATAATATACACATCTACACATCTGTAATCCCATCCATCAGCATGACATGCAATCCAAAACCGAAATGTTGTAAAGTAGTATTCATAAAACAAATTATTTACCTTTTAAAGTCTTTGAGAAAAAAGGATCCTTAAGTAAAAAACTATTAAGGATGTTGTCTACATTAAAACCACCTAGATCAGAATTAAAATTGGGGACATTTTTGATAAGAAAAGATTCTATGAGTCATCTATGTCTTACGTGACTACTAGTAAATAAAAGTTTGTGTGTGTTTAAATCAAAAAAATGGTTATGATCAATTCTATGTTTATGAAGAGCCGAGTTCCGATCACCTGTCTCTAAACTGTATCTATGTTGATATAATCTCTTTAAACTGTCTGTTTCTCCTATGTATTTTTTATTACAATCTGAGCAATTGATACTATAGACTCCCATGTCACCCACTGAGTCCCTTTCTCTTCCCAAACCATGAGTGATATTTTTTCCCACTGTGTGAGGGATAGATTGTATAAATCTGACGTCGTTCCTAAAAACTCTTTTTGTATCTGGGTTGAGTGTCTGAGATATTTTCAAATTATATCTATTCCCACCCATTGAATCATGTTTATTATTTGTTCTATAAATACTTTTCTTTGCCCTGTAAAAGGCTTTATTAATGAAAGGAACCGGATAAGACAGTTTTTTAAAAATGTTTTTTATAAAAGAGATTTCTGTATCTAATCTGCTTGGGCTACAAATAGTTAGGACTCTTTTGAATTGTCCTTGTATCACACCCATTTTTATCTGTTGGGGTGAGAAGAAAGAAAATGTATGTATAATTAGTGGAGGTGGGTTTTCTGCAGATTGAGAAAATTGGAATATTATTATGGACATCAATTTCAATCATAACATCTAGAAAAGGAATCTTATTATCTATCATTCTTTCCATAGTGAATTTAATAGTAGGGACCTAGTTATTATTAAGAGTCAGGACAAAATTCGGATCTATAGAATTAGGGATAATTGCAAAAAAATCGTCAACATATCTGTACCACTTAAGGGAATGTAAAAGGGGGTTGTTCAATATAAAGTGTAGTTCAAAGAGTTCCATAAAGATATTGCTAAGTACAGGGGAAATTGAGGAACCCATGCTCAAACCTGCCTTTTGTTTGTAAAAATTAAAATTAAAATGAAAAAACGTGTGTTCAGTACATAAGGTTATTAATTCTTTGATAGTTTTAAAAGAAACAGAAAAGAGAATATGATTGTCTATTGCGTACTCCTCCAACCATTCCAAGGTGGTATGTAAAGGGACATTTGTGAATAAGGAAACGATATCGTAACTAACTAGGTTCGCATTCTGAAAATTTATATGGTTAATCTTGTTTATAAAATCTTCTGTATTTTTAATATGTGAATGAGATATATTACCTATGAGTATGTTAAGTTCTTTACTAATCCAAGAAGACAAATTATAAGTGACACCATTAATATTTGAAATAATCGGACGGAGGGGGACTTCAAGTTTATGAATCTTTGGTAATCCATAAAATTTCGCTATATTAGGTAAATATGATATAAAATCCTTTTTTAGATCTGGGTGGTTGTTTAGAATCTTTTTAATGGCAGAATTGAATCGGTTTTGTGAATTTTTCCGCGGATTGCTCGTAAGTCTTTCGTAAGTTGTATTATATATCGGACAAAAGTAAGTAAGCTTTTGCTATCTATGCTTCTCTATCCATCATGACAAAATTTTGAAATTCCAGGAGGAAGCTCGAAAGGTTACCTTGTTGATCATACCCAAAATTCAAACCGTAACCAAGAATTGTCTTTTCAAAAAGATTTAAATGATAATTCGAGATGTTCACAAAATTATCTGAATTTGAAGAACTCACCCAAAAGCTATTTTTAAATAAGCCGTATTTTTTATTTTGTAAGTCATTATTAACTTTCGCAATTTTGTCATTCATATACGCTGTGCATAATCTATAATATGGCTAATTTGTCTATCATCCAAACCCGATAACTGACATAATCTTAATTAACAGACCTTAAAATTACAGTATAATTTTTTAAGGGGATGTTTGTGTGATAAAATTTTACCAAAATCGATGAAACCTAGTTTTATAAAGCTTTACAAGTTTAATCCTTTTCCTAATTGTTACGAAGAAATTTTAAAATACAAACCAGATGAAGTTAACAGAACACTGAACTACAAATTTAAACTCACTACCCAAGCTGTTCAAGGTCTGTTAATATTATGTCACTTATCGGGTTTATTCATATACGTTGTGCATAATCTATAATATGGCTAATTTGTCTATCATCCGAACCCGATAAGTGACATAATCTTAACAGACCTCAGAAGAAAATAGAAAAGTTAAAAAGTGTCTTTGAGT
>SEYY01020892.1:0-2500 GCA_009176605.1 Armadillidium nasatum | reverse complement strand
TCTCGATATTATCAGCTCTTGTTTGTCTAGTTCTATGCTTCAACCATCTTCTCATTATCACCGTTTTCCTTCTCATCGACTCTCTTAATGTTTTACTCTACCATGATATGTGTCTCTTTCTAATTCCTCCAACCCATCTCCTTCCTAACACTTCTCCCGCCACTCCCAAAATACCATTCTGCAAATTCTCAAAATCTTCCTTTTCTCGGGCATTGCTGAGATAATTTGAAATGTTCAGTTTATATTCTCTTTCTCTCTCCTCATCCTTCAACATGTCTACTTTGATCATTCTCTTTTTTCTTTTCTTTGTATCCTCGAAGAGCTCATTTTCGCTCCTGTGACTAATAACCTGTGGTCAGACTCCAGTGAATCGCCTGGTATCACTTTTACATCTTGTATCATTCTACTATAAGACACTATGAAAAATCTATTACTGATCTTTGATCAAATTCTCCTGTTTTATTGTTCCATATGTATCTCGTGTATTTGTGTGAATCTCGATTCTGATAGGAACCATTCATTATTTGTAAATTATTTCTCATACAGAAGTCCAGCACCACCTCCCTTTCTCTATTTCCTACCTCCTCTCCAAATGATCCAAACACCCTTTCCACTTCAGTTTGAATCCAACCCACTCTCGCATTAAAATCACCCATCAACAAACGTATCTTCCCTTCTCCTCCCCTCTCTATCTATTCTTCCAATCTCTCCATAAATAATCTCTTTTCCTCCCTCCTCATTATGTCCCTGTTGGGGAGCGCATACTTGGTATATTCGGTACTTCTTTCCTTTGATCTTCAAAACAACTTCTTCTAATCTCTCATTTGTGCAAAACCCCATGCAGAAGCGGCTCCACTCTCGGTCTCAGAATGATGCCTACTCCATGTCTCTTGACACCCCATTCTACGCCCCTGTACATCAATAGAAATCTATCCCCTAAATTTCATCTCATCTCATCTTGTCTCCTCTCATCCTCGTCTCCACCATCCTCATCACATAAACCTTTCTCCCTCTCAGGAAATTCCTTAATTTCATCCTCTTTTCTACTGTAAGTCGAAATGTGCAAGATTGAAAATCTATAACTAGTTTTAGCGTGTTCAAAGTTTATTTTCACGTTTTTATTTCCAAAGTCTGTTACCATTAAGACCACAGTTTTCCGAGGCTGATCCTTGAGCTATGCAAGCAAAAACAGCTTCTGGCAGCTGCTTACTGGGTCTATCCTGCCCTAGCCAGAGTTCCTTTAGAGCTACCAAGAGTGTACTTCTTGAACGTGGAGTTGGACTTTGCACCCATATATATATATATATATATATATATATATATATATATATATATATATATATATATATATATATATATATATATATATATATATTAAATATACATGGGGGATTCAAAATTATGGTAAAAGGTTTTGGTAACTGATAAGACCTGTAAAAACAAAGGTAAAAGTTCCTATAAAGGTATGATGTAATGTGCTTAATTTACTGTCTGGCTGTCTTTATGTGTTTGTTACTAAATATTTTGTATCTATGAAACCAAGTAAGTTACAAACTCGAAATTTGGGATTGTTGATCAAAATAACCAACTAGCGTATAAATGCGCTGTCTGTTTGTGTTACGCATTACTTTAGAACTCATTGACTGTGTGTGTCTCTTACGTGTTTATTTCGTTATTGAATATGGAACGTGATTACCATGTGTATTCATACTCTGAACTAGCTGACATGCATTTAATGTATGGGATGGGACGCTGCAATAGTTCTGCAGCAAGACGTTTGTACCAAGAGAAATATCAGAACTTAATTTGTCCAAGCGCAAGGTTTTTGCCACTATTCATCAACTCTTGTCTTAAATAGGTTATTTGCAGTCCAAAGAGCACACTAATGCAGGCAGACCCCTCATCTACTAGGACTGTTGATTTAGAAGAATTAGTTCTTAATGAAATATCTGAGCATCTGGAAAAGAGCACGCGAAAATTGTCACTACATTTAATTCGAACCAATCTAGTATTTGGAGGTTACTGCACGAGCAACAGTACCAGTACCACGTCCAACAGGTGCATACTCTATTGCCACGTGACTATGCAGCTTGTGTGGTTATTTGTCAATGGTTTTTGGACAAATGGATTGACCCAAACTATTTTCGAAGGTTTAATTTACCGACGAGGCTCACTTTACAAGAACAGCTATCGTTAACGTTCATAACGAACACATTTGGGCAGAAGAGAATCCTCATGCCATCAAACAGAATCGTTCACAACATCAGTTTATAGTAAACATTTGGGCAGGAATTTTAAATGATCATCTTCCCAGGGTTAACGGCACAATCTACTTAAACTTTTTGAAACATGGGCTCCGTACCTTGCTTGATGATGTACCTCTTCAGTTGCTCCACAACATATGGTTTATGCATGATGGGCTCCTGCACACTTTAGTGTTGCATTTTGTGAACACCTGAATGACACCTTTCCCAATCAATGGATAGGTCGAGGTGGCCCA
>SEYY01020891.1:20000-27500 GCA_009176605.1 Armadillidium nasatum | reverse complement strand
CACTTGCAACCTTTTAAGAAGTAGCTCAGTACATGGTATAGTGAATACATTCTTTATATTTAATAACATTTATATTTAATAACCTGTTTAGATAAACCAAGGTGACCTTAATTAATGACTCATATATATATATATATATATATATATATATATATATATATATATATATATATATATATATATATATATATATATATATATATATATATATATATATATATATATATATATATATATATATATATATATATATATATATATATATATATATATATATATATATATATATATATATATATATATATATATATATATATATATATATATATCGAAAAAATCAATTAATTTTCAAACGATTTTCGGGATTACTCAAAATGATTTTACTGCGAATTGGTTTCAATAATATTAAAAAGAGGGAAAAAAAAGCAGCGTTCTCAAATGAATAATATAATTTATTCATTTTCATACAAATTTAAATTTCAACGGATTATATATTACACGATCTACTTGTCACGGCGCTCACTTTTTACGTTACAAATCACATATCTCATACCATTATACGTTGAAAGCAAGAATTTATGTGGCTTCATATACGCCCTTCGTATGCACTGCAGGGAAGAAACGGCACAGAATTTATGTGGCTTCATATACGCCCTTCGTATGCACTGCAGGGAAGAAGAACGGACAAACATGCCACACACGTATATATATATATATATATATATATATATATATATATATATATATATATATATATATATATATATATATATATATATATATATATATATATATATATATATATATATATATCAGGTTATAAAAGTAAAGGGCCCTACGTAATTTGAACCAGAATTTGAAAAAAGCACTACATAAATAAAATTAATGGCAGGCTTTAGTTAATATGCGACTTATTAAAAAAGTCAAAGAAGCAAGTGGAGAAAACAAAAGGAAATGTCTTCCACACTTTACTAGAGGAGCAACTGTTAGAATAAGCATAGTGGTTAAGTTTGCTGTCAGAGAGCTGAACAAAGTGTAGATGGGACTGTGTGGAAAGATGGAAAGACAAATAGCGCAGCTCTTCTCGGTGGAGAAGGTATATGACGAGAGAGTTCAGAAGAGAACAGTCTATCGTAATAATCATTGTTAATGAGATTGGAGAAAATTAATGAGAGCAGGAGAGCTGATAAGCTGAAAAGACAGATTCTACCTGCTTTATCATGGAGAAAAGAATGTGTGAAAACAACCTAGATAAGTGACGCGTACTCTTTACAAGGGCGAACGCCAACAAAATTATTCAAAACAGAAAAAGGCTTGAGTGAGCTGTATTTTTTCAAAGGTGTAGTTAATAGTTATCAAGTAAATAGATAAAGGAACTGAGTTTATGAAGTATTAAAACCACATTTTATTTACTTCAACAAGAAATACGAGAAAACTCAAGAGGTCAGTTAATCCAAGACAACCCTCCCAGCATTACCATATATGAAGAAGGGACAGATAATAGATCATTATTAAAAAGGAAGAAATAACCTGGGGATAGGCTATAACACTGAAGGTGTTCTGTTGATTCGCTGCCTTCATCTAAATTATTAACAAGATTGTATAAATATAATACGAAAGGTATGCAAATTAGATTGGAAAGTCTACAAGTTAGTTAAGATAGTTAACATTACATGCATTAAGCCGAAAGTACCGTGGAAATACCCTCTATATAAATTAGTAATACACGAAAGAACCAAACTAATGCACACTAAAGTTAAAAAGAATGTTCAAGCTCAACCATGCATTCCATTATGAACGAAGGGTGTCTTTCAGAACAGGGACAACGCATTCTATATATATATATATATATATATATATATATATATATATATATATATATATATATATATATATATAATATATATATATATATATATATATATATATATATATATATATATATATATATATATATAATATTAAGGTAAATTAAATAATATTATTACTTAATACATTTCTTTCATTTATTTACCAATCTTTTAAAAAGCTTTCTCTTAAAGTAACTGAAGGTATTAATCGTAGAAATGAATTAATGTTAAAAAAAAAATAAAAAAATGTAGCTAAAGAACAAAGGTATCATTTTCTGTTTGCTTGGTACAATGGACATTGAACACAGCACGCCTGACAAATGTCCCACTTTTTTTTTTTTTTTTTTTTTTTTTTTTTTTTTTAAAGGTGACAAAAGTAAACAACGAGATATGATTGATGTCCCTTTGTCCGAATTGGTTTAATTCTCGTTGCTATGGTTCTCAGCAAGTTCTAATCCATCCATCTTCTATGAGGAGATTTCTTTACAATTAATGGTGTTTAAGAATGATCAATTATTTTTACATATCATGCATACATTAACAAAACACACACACATACAGCTTTTCTATTAAGCCTTCTATATACCTTTACTATTTACTAATCCATAGTAATAGTGTTTCAAGAAGATATGCTTTGATGTGTTAAAATCTTGAAATGCAAAATATTCAGTTGCAACCGAGATGGATTTGGTATACTTTTCGGCTAAAACAAAGAGCCCCTTGTATACTAACTTTCCAAAATTATCAAACGGAATAAGACAATGAAGTGTTAAATAATAATCAAAAGGTACCACTTGAATGACTTTACGGAATACACCTTTTAATATACTTTTAAAACTAAAAAAAAAACAAGTTAGGATTAAAAGATTGAAATGAACGCACATACAACATACGCACGCGCGCTATATATATATATATATATATATATATATATATATATATATATATATATATATATATATATATATATATATATATATATATATATATATATATATATATATATATATATATATATAAGTAGTATAGGTCGCGACTTTGACGGGTGCCAGATTTCGAAAATCTGGCAACCTAAGCCAGAACGGGATTTTGATTTGCAATGCAAATCACTCCGCTCAAATTGATCTCACGCTCTTTCCTGACACCATTTTGGGGGGTTCAACCCATTGAAATTGGCCTCAAGTCTGGGGAAGGGGCCCCCGCGGGGGGGGGCCCCGTGAACCCACCAAAAACTGGTATCAGGAAGTTGCCTGAGTTTGCAAAATCGCTGCGTTCACCTCACTCTCTTTCCTGGCCATTTTCTTTGCGGTTCAGTCCGGCTGGAATTGACTCGAATCTGGGGGTCCGGGGTCCTTGAACCGACAAAGACGCTGAGAATGCAGGATTGCACGTAAATGCAGAAAAGACCGTTAGGGACAGGTTGCCAGATTTTCGAAATCTGGCACCCGTCAAAGTCGCGACCTATACTACTTATATATATATATATATATATATATATATATATATATATATATATATATATATATATATATATATATATATATATATATATATATATATATATATATATATATATATATATATATATATATATATATATATATATATATAGTAGAAGTACTGGCAAAATTGACCAAGTCTAAAAACCAAGTTTGTGTTAAATTACAATTTAAAGTTCTAAGTAATACGAAAAATAAAGAGTTAAATAAAATAACGAAGAAAGAAAAAACGTTACAATATGAAGGAAATATTAAATCCTGATTTTTTGTACTACTTACAACTTTAAATTGTAATTAAATTTTTTTTTTTTTTTTTTTTACTTGTTCAATGTTGCCAGTACACTCACGATATATATTATATATATATATATATATATATATATATATATATATATATATATATATATATATATATATATATATATATATATATATATATATATATATATATATATATATATATATATATATATATATATATATATATACACTTGGGTGACAAAAACCAGAGATCTATTAAGTGACAATATGACAATGGGGTGAAGTATATATATATATTATATATATATATATATATATATATATATATATATATATATATATATATATATATATATATATATATATATATATATATATATATATATATATATATATATATATCAACAATTATTTGATTATTAAATCTCTTACTGAAAATATTCCAATCACAAACTAAACACATTCATTTTTCACTTTGAAATTTAATTAACGTCACCAACATATTTTTGAGTGACAAGAATTTAAAAAAAAAAAAATATTTTATTAATTTCTTTTTTTTTATTGAAAAGATCTGCCAATTTTTAAAAACTATATAAGTAAAATAAAGCATATTTCTTTTTGAAGAGGAAGTAGGTGAACATACGAAAATAAATCAGTTGATGGAAGGTGGTGAACTTTCCGTATAAATAGGTTCGATCTCAATATATATATATATATATATATATATATATATATATATATATATATATATATATATATATATATATATATATATATATATATATAATATATATATATATATATATATATATATATAAATATAAAGAGGCTCAATACAACACACGAAGTGTTATAATAAAAATCCTATTGTTATAATATAAACCTTATCATGTCGAATTTCGGAGAATTTATGGTGCAAATTTGGTCAAACTTAACATATATCTGAAAGATAAATAGTACACAAATTATCTACCTTCTAATCCCATACAGAGGAGGAGGAGGCATCGCTCTTATTTAAAAAAAAAAAAAAAAAATTTACACATATTTTAAGGTTGAGGGAAAAGTTGGCCATAAATCTTCTTCACGATCTACCTCAATCCCATACCCTTCCTCCCACCTTCCCCTCCAAAATAGGAGTTAAATGCAAGGGAAGAGAGAGAGGGGTCGGGGGAAGGGGAGGTCGAAAATCCTCGCTTTATCTCAGGACGATTACTCAATTCTTCTTTTAACATAATTTCAGGTCATCTTTATATATTGATTTATTTCGCGCCAATGTAATCTTCTCAGCAATTCATCTCTTACATAAATACACTAAACTTCCAGATTTATTTCCTTCTACTTTTTTGCATAATGTTTTAAATATATATATATATATATATATATATATATATATATATATATATATATATATATATATATATATATATATATATATATATATATATATATATATATATATATATATATATGATCGAGAAAAAGAGAGAACCTAAGTGACTAATAAAAGAGTCCCAATTAGCACAAACGGCTTTGATATGCGACGTCGCAGAGAACCCATGCTTCCACATGTGTTCAGTGAATCTTTTAAACAAATATATACCTCTTTAGTCTGTAACGTCGTTACAAATCCAAAGCTCGCACGAGTTCACTGGCACTTAAAGAGTCCTGAAGATTTATATATTCTATATATTACTATGATACTCATATGGTGGTACTTAATATCATAATGAAGAATTTTTATTATTATAATTATTATCTTATAACTAGGTAAAACAAAGTACACTCTAACCAAATTTCGTAGATCTATATCGTACAAAGGCACTAAACAATGGAATGAACTTCCAAAAAACATTCAAGAATCAGCAACATTTCTCACATCTTGTAAACATGTCAAAGACCACTTGCTTTCAAAATACTAAAGAAGGTATCCATTAGCCGGACTCACACACACTTTTTCCCTACTTTGCCAAAAATGCTGTAATTATTATTATTATTATTTAGTATAGCTATAAAATATGATAATTTTAGTTTTTTTAGTTACTACTACTATTTTTACAAATAAAGAAATATCTTTATTACTTTTCATTATTATTACGATTAATATTATTATTATGCAATTTTTATTCCAATTATTACTGCTATTATTACGTTATTATTGCAATTATTATTATTATCATTATTGTTTTCATTATTCTTATCATTCCTATTATTTTGTTCATTATTAAAATAACTATTAGCTTCCAGTTATTTTAATATTATAATTATTGTTACTCATTACTTTTAATTGTTATTTTCATTATTATCTTTAAGGGAGTAAGTATTTTAGGTTAAGATTATGACTTAAAAAAAAATATCCCATCTTTGTTTTTTTGTTATAATAATAATTAATATTAATATTATAATAATATATTGGACTCAAAGAACGAATTCGTCCTCTAAGAAGCTCACTTGTTTTGTATTAATACACATAAAGTATTCGATTTTTGCCTGTACAAATTATGCAACTAACTTTAAAAATGAATATAAAGATTATTATTATTATTATTATATATTATTATATATATATAATATATATATATATATATATATATATATATATATATATATATTATATATATATATATATATATAATATATATATATATATATATATATATATATATATATATATATATATATATATATATATATATATATATATATATATATATATATATATATATATATATATTACTTTTCTTTCTAAACAAACTTCAAAGAGGTTGGGTGATCTGAGGCGCCTTCGTGGTTTTTTCACGACACCCTAGTTGCTTCCTCTTTATAGGGGTGTCGTTCGCCCCTGTATGGAGTACGCCTCACACATCTATAGTGGTTTCACACATACAGCTATTCTCGAAAAGGTAGAGTCTAGAGTTTTTCGTCTAATACTCTTTTTCTCTTCCTAACTCTATCCAATCTCTTTCTGCTCGCCGAATTGTTGTGTCACTCTCTCTATAATATCGCTATTACAACATACACTGCTCTTCTGAACTCTCAAGTCGCATACCTCCTCCACTGAGAAGGGCTCGTGCGTAACAACTTTCTAAACAGTCTCATACTTTCCCTGTCCAACTCTCCGACCCCACACTTTACCGATATGCTCAATCTTACATGTACTCTCTACTGGTAAAGTCTGGAGCACGCTCCCATTATCTGTTTTCCCAACTTCCTTTGACTTGCAGACTTTTAAACGCCGTGCATAATGTCGGCCATTAACGACCATATTTCGGGTATTTCCCTAACTCTTGATGAAAAAAAAATGGTAGGCCTCTGGCCTTTGCGCACCAGAGCTATATATATATATATATATATATATATATATATATATATATATATATATATATATATATATATATATATATATATATATATATATATATATATATATATATATATATATTAATGTGTGTGTATACGTGCAGTATTTGAAACATTAAAATTAAGGCTTATTATTTACACTATCGCTATACTTATTAACACTTACAAGGAACCCATTCGTGCCCCAAAAAGGAATAAAAAGATGGTTTCTAGGGAGAATATTCACTCACCGTTAACGACTAACCCCTCCCCCCCTCTCCATACAATAAAGCTTGTTTCAAAGTCTAAATGCCATTAATATATCTCTGGTGAATTTCGTTTTATAATCTAGCGCCAATCGCTTGCTCGCTTTCTACTCCCAAGAGCCATATATACTGTAAAAAACACCATACTGATACTATAACTCACACACATCAAACAGGATATTTATCTTTTAATTATAAAATTGGTTTCAAGAAAGAAATACCAAAAATATATAAGTATTTAGATATAAATAAAAAAAAAAATAATAATAAGTACCTGCAAAACATTAC
>SEYY01020891.1:12500-17500 GCA_009176605.1 Armadillidium nasatum | reverse complement strand
TTGGGCATCCTTCTAAACTTTGACATCTTTAAAACTTTTTCCTGTTTCAACATTTACAAGAAAAAGAAAAAACTTTACAGAATATTTAAAAAAAAAAACTTCAATTACGTTAAAACAATAGAATAAAATAAAAACGCATTTTTTTGTTTTATAAACGAAATTGATTTATTGGCTTTAATTAAATTTGGTATATATATATATAATATATATATATATATATATATATATATATATATATATATATATATATATATATATATATTATATATATATATATATATATATATATATATATATATATATATTTATATTAATATGAATGTTATAATAAAAATAATAATACACTCATTCTTTTTGCAAAAACTATGAAAAACATACAAAAACATCTATTCATAAAAAAAATAAAAGGAAGCCTTGATAAACAAACGAAAAAGAAAACAAAGAAGAAGAAGAAAAAAAAAGAAAATTCTTCAGGTATTATTAACACGAACGTTATGATAATAGCTTCTCCCCTTCAACACCTAATTAATAAGTAAAAACAATTTCAAATCAAAAGATTAAATAAACTTCGATGAATAAAAATGTGAGAGAGAGAGAGAGAGAGAGAGAGAGAGAGAGAGAGAGAGAGAGAGAGAGAGAGAGAGAGAGAGAGAGAGAGAGAGAGAGAGAGAGAGAGAGAGAGAGAGAGAGAGAGAGAGAGAGAGAGAGAGAGAGAGAGAGAGAGAGAGAGAGAGAGAGAGAGAGAGCAGAGAGAGAGAGAGAGAGAGAGAGAGAGAGAGAGAGAGAGAGAGAGAGAGAGAGAGAGAGAGAGAGAGAGAGAGAGAGAGAGAGAGAGAGAGAGAGAGAGAGAGAGAGAGAGAGAGAGAGAGAGAGAGAGAGAGAGAGAGAGAGCTGAAACACATAAAAGTACATTTCAAACTTTCCTTTGGTATATCAATTGCGAATTCAACAAGAGATCAAAACACTTTCAGAATAATAAAAAAACATTCTATAAAAGAATTGTTCACAAGATGACAGAATACATATTTATATATTTATTTATTTATATATTTATAACCTTGGAGGAAGTAACGATATTGAGTGTGAAGAGGGGAAATAATAACATAAAATTAAATTTATTACTATTAACATTAGTTTTATTTTAATGGCAAAAAACTTCTTTCACAAATATGGTATTTATGAGAAAAAAATTATATAAGAATTCAATCAAATATGAAACAATATTTCCTTTAATTCTATAACATCTATATAGTATATATATATATATATATATATATATATATATATATATATATATATATATATATATATATATATATATATATATATATATATTATATATATATATATATATATATATATATATATATAATATATATATATAAGGTTATGTACAAAAGGAAGGTGGATGAATTGAGTTTTTGAGGCATCGAAAATAACCATTTTTTCTCTGTCACAATTCGAAATACGAGAAAGACAAGAGGAAAGTTGCTCTAAGGCCACATTTCTTGCATCAATTAGCTGTTGTTGGGAGGGGCGTCTTTCAAACTGAAAGGAGTAGGGAAGGGTGAAGTCATCAGCATAGGAGTGGATATGTGATGAAGTAATAGATAGGTTATTAATGAAAAGTAGAAAAAGAGTAGGAGATAGGACAGATCCCTGAGGAAAACCACTATTTATAGATTTAAAGGAGGAACCGTGGCCGTCTACAACAGCTGTTATAGAACGACCGGAAAGGAAATCAGAGAGAAGGTCACAGAGAGGATAGATTCCGAAAGAGGAAACTTTAGAAATCAAAGCTTTGTGCCAGACTCTATCGAAAGCTTTCGATATGTCCAGTGCCACAGCGAAAGATTCACTGAAACGTGGAGGACCAAGAGTCAGAAAGAAGGGAAAGAAGATCACCAGTAGTGTTCTTTACGAAAGCCGTATTGACTATCGGAAATAAGATTAGAAGAATTGAGATGTTTCTAAATCTTCCAGTTAAGGATAGATTCGAAAACTTTAGACAGAACAGAGGTTAAAGAAATAGAACAATAGTTAGAGGGTTGAGAGAGGTTCCCCTTCTTAGGAACAGGCTGAATGAGCGCACGTTTCCAGCAAGAAGGGAAGGTCGACGTGGAAAGACAGAGACGAAATAATTTACCAAGGCAGAGTGCAAACTCAGAAGCACAAGTTTTGAGAACCGCAGGAGAAATACAGACAGGGACGTACGCCTAATTAGTATTAAGCTCAGAGAGAGCAGAAATGACATTTAAGGAGGTAGAAGGAAAAGGAATAGTTCCGGAATCATCTAAGGTAGAGTTAAAGGCAAAGGTTTGACCGAAGAGTACAGATTTAGTAGAAGATAAAACGGCTATTGTGCCATCAGATGATACTAGAGGAGGGAAAGAGGAAGAAGCAAAGTAAGAGTTAACATTTTTTGCGAAATGTCAGAAAGGGTGCGAGGAAGAAGAACCAGAAAGATTATTGCTTTTACGATGGAGAAAATGTTTTTGGTGCAACGAAGAATAGATTTAGCACGATTCCGGGTTGAAATAAAAGTTGAATGAGTTTTTGGTAATCCCTGAAGGAGGTATCTCAGCGGCGGATAGCACGAGAAAAAATAGAGTTAAACCAAAGTTTATTAGGTTTAGTGAAAGGGAAAGAATATGGAATGTAGGCCTCTATGTCGGAATGAATCACCTCGGTTATGTGCTCAGCCCACTCCGATAGACCCCTCCATGGCAGCAGTAATCATTCCATGGGAAATCAGAAAAGAACAACCGCAAGTAAGACCAGTTAGCAGCACCGTAATGCCAGAAACGTCTCCTCGAAGAAGGTGGGGGTCGTTCTTGAGGAAGACGTGAAGAGACTAACAAGGAACGGAGATTAGAAGGTGATCAGATGAACCCAGAGGAGGAAAGAGTTTAACGGTATAAGGGAAGGATAAGAGGTTAAGAAAAGATCAAGTATGTTGGGTTCATCGCCAAGGTTGTCAGAGATACGGATTGGGAGTTGCACCACCAGCTCAAGGCTATTCTGGATAGAAAAGTCATAGGCGAATTCACCAGCTGGATCATGAGAACTAGATGAAACTATAATTTATTATATATATATACATATATATATATATATATATATAATATATATATTATATATATATATATATATATATATATATAATATATATATATATTATATATATATATATATATATATATATATATATAACATTTCTATTCAATAAAGCTTAAAATTTATCAATCCTTCAAAACAAAGAATGAGAAGCCATTGAAAAGTCGCTTTAAACAAGGGACAAGAAAAAGACTATTTTTCCCATCAAACAATAATATACGACTAAATAAAGCATTAAAGCAAAATCCAAACAAAAAACTATATATATATATTAGTGATGGATCGGATGTCATATTTTCCAATTTGCGGAATTTGCTGGAATTTTTGAGAATGCGGGCGGATGCGGATGCGGATGTTGAATTTTGTGAAAGTGCGGAATGCGGATGCGGATGTTGAATTTTCGAAAATGCGAATGCGGATGTTGAATTTTCGAATGCGGATGCGGATGCGGATGCGGATGTTGAATTTTCGATGCGGATGCGGATGCGGATGCGGATGTTAATTTTGATGAGGATGCGGAGCGGATGTTACATTATAATATAATATATCGGATGTTATATATATATATATATATATATATATATATTAATATATATATATATATATATATATATATATATATATATATATATATATATATATATATATATATATATATATATATATATATATATATATATATAATATATATATATATAATATATATATATATATATATTATATATATATATATATATATATATATATATATATATATATATATATATATATATATATATATATATATTTCACTATCACCTTTCCCACTTTCGTGAGGTGGTGCCCGCCACAATTCCCTTACAAACATAACTATTCTTACCTTTCAACGCTTTCACCACCTCCCTCCATCTCTGTCTCCACAAATCTTTACCCTCGTCTAAACTCAAATTCCTTCCATCCAAAATCACTCTCACTCCATCCATCCATCTCCACTTCGGCCTTCCCCTACCCTACCCTTCCCCTATCTACATCGGATCTACGTACCTTGCCAACCATTCTGTTCTCTTTCATTCTTCACATATGTCCAAATCATTTTAGCACATCCTCCTCCTCTCTATCAATTACACCCTTCTTCCATTTACACATCTCCCTTATTCTTTCATTTCTAATCCTATCAATCCTTCTCAATTTATATATCGCTCTCAAATCTTTCATCTCAAAGACATTGAAACTTTTTCTCGACCGAGCACACTTCGTCTATGTTTCATACACATACAATACAGAAGGTGAACACATACATTCAAACATTCTTATCTTTATTTCTTTCGAAATTTTTCCTTTCTTCCATACTTTTTCTTAGGCCCCAATACTTTCATTCCTTCTACCACTCTGTTCTTTATTCCTTTTCCGTCCCACCCTTACCTTCCACCCAACATTACTAGATATTTGAATTCATTCACCTCCTCAAGTTTCCATTCTCACACTTCTACAAACCAATTCCTCCCTCCACATTTCCTCATCCCCACCTCCAATCCTCATAACTTTATTCTTCGCTGGATTGAATTTCAATCTCTTGTTTGCACATTTCCCTTCAAACTCTCTCACAAGTAATCTCATCTTTTCTCCAGATTCTGCCACCAACACATGCCGCATCATCTGCAAAAAGTAAAACATTCACTTCACATTCACCCTCCATATTTCTCAACGTAATAACTCTTCCCTTCTCTCTCCATTTTTCTAAGTAAACCATTCATCAATAGATTAAATAACATGGAGATATTACAAAACCCCTGTCTCAATCCCACTCCTATGCTAAACCAATCCGATAGTTCTCTCTTCACCCTCACTCTTGATCTACAATTCGCATATATATATATATATATATATATATATATATATATATA
>SEYY01020891.1:0-2500 GCA_009176605.1 Armadillidium nasatum | reverse complement strand
AACATTTTTATATTGTAATACAAAACAATCTTTTCTCCACTTTCAGGGGTAATTCGATTTCGTATTGGAGTGAAGATGGAACAGAGATATATTAATAAAAATATAAAAGTAAACTAATCGGGATAATAATCGGTAGAAAATTGTTGATGACGATGACAATTGAGAAAAAATATGACGATTTTGCCGATGATAATTAATCATCCAATCAATAATATATATATATATATATATATATATATATATATATATATATATATATATATATATATATATATATATATATATATATATATATATATATATATATATATATATATATATATATATATGATCATATCTGAGAAGAAGACTAGATTGGTCTTGAAATATAATATGTTTTAATCTCACAATATTTTTAAAGTTTTCGGACACTTTGTCTATATTCCCTTACTTTAATCTTTTATTATTTTAAAAGTGGTTTTATATATATATTTATTATATATATATATATATATATATATATATATATATATATATATATATATATATATATATATATATATATATATATATATATATATATATATATATATATATATATATATATATATATATATATAAAGGAAAGGAATCGTTTTTAATTTGTTAGCTTGATATATATATATATTAAGCTGGGTTGAATTTTTGTGGGATAACCAAACATGGTCAAATTGGTGCTCCTTGGCTTCCCTGTAGTGGGACAAAAAATCATTTTGCATTTACTCAATGTTTAGGGGGCCCAACTTTAATTTTTTTAAGGGCCGGCACCAATTTTTGGGTATTTCGGCTATTTTTGCTTGGGGCTGATATATTTTGATATATTTTTTTTTCTACTCATCTTATCAACATCAAATTTTCAAGGCTTATATAGTTTGGCAAGATGCATCTTTTTTACTTAGATAATTTTTTTGTATACTCTAAAGAAAATTTTTAAAAAATTTTTTTAAATTTGGTTCAAGAAAAAATCCAAAACTAATAAAAAATACAAAGAAGTTATCTAAGTAAGAAATATGCATCTCCCCCGACTACATAAGCTCTGAAAATTTCACTCACTTCGCTTGAATAGAAAAAAAATTACCGCAATTTTTCATTTTAAAATTAAAAAAAAATGGGTTTGGAAATTTGACAACGCTGAGCACAAAACTTAAAATATCAAAATTCCGTGTCTAAAACTTTTAGATAATAGTCCAATCTTTGTATATTTCAAGTTCTTAAGTTATGAATTTTATATGCTTTGTTCTTCAAAATTTGGTTTTAATACTAATTGAGAGCTATTTTTGTCTCATTTCAGATCCAGACTATTCGACGTTTGAGATAAGTCCTGTGGGTGCAGTGTTTATTACTATTATTGCAAGACGTATCATGGCATGTGCAACAAGGCATAAAGACAGGCATGCAATATTCGGTTATCCACAACCACTTGTCGAAAATCAGCTACCACTGGCTGAGGATGTTTTTAGAGCCTACAAGTTCCATCAAGTAGTCAACAAAGATGCCAGTGTTACTCATCTAGCAAAGTTAGTGGCAACAGAAGTTAAAGGCATATACAATAAAGCAGGCATTCCAACAATAGAATTTGAAAGTGTTATAGTGAAAGTGAAGAGACTAATAGTGAATGTCAATGATTTGATGAAATATTCAAGAAATAAACAATCTTCTCAAAAATATCAAGATAAAATAAAATCATTTTCTTGTCTCTTCGACATTAGCGCGTGCAAGTGTGTTCATAATGGTATAGTTGAACGTAATCAATGTCAATGTCCCAATGAAAAGAAAATCCCTGTATTGGAATGGCAATTTTGGCTTGATCAAAACACTTCAAGACGCATGATAATAGGAAATGTGGACAAGGAAAGAACAGAGAAAAACATGAAACTTCAGGAAAGGAAAAGGAAACGGTTGACATTTGAAAGTAAGATGAGACACAAAGATACGCAAAAATGTGTAAGTTCAGTTGAATTATCAGGCAGTGAGAGTGATGTGCTAGAAGAATCATTTTCCTTAGAATCAGAAGAAATGGAAGAATGTCACCCTCAAAATAGAAACCAGTATCCTGAGTTGTGTAAAGCATTAGAGAGGACAAATGTGAGCAATAGAGATGCATGTCTCATAGTTAATGCTGCCCTCAAGGACCTCGGACTTGTGTCACCAAAAAACGTTGTTGATCCAAGTAAGTTACAACGCCAAAAAAAATACTGGAGAGACAAACAGTCAGAGAAGCATTTGCTGCAACACAGAGGTATGGTCTGCATTGGTTTCGATGGAAAAATAGATGAAACACTTGTCGATACTGGAGGTGTGCGTAGAAAAGTTAGAGAAGAACATTACGTGCTAGTGTCATTTCCAGATGCATGTTACATCGATCACGTTAGTCCTAACTCAGGAAGATCTCCAGATGTATTTAATGAAATTCTGGGTATTATTGAACGAACAAGATCTACAGAGACTTTAAGAGCAGTGATTTGCGATGGAACTCCTGTGA
>SEYY01020890.1:0-22500 GCA_009176605.1 Armadillidium nasatum | reverse complement strand
AATAAAATATCGACATAAAAAATATCGATATAAAAAAAAACGAAACTCAGAAACAATCTCCAACTAAGCCTATATATATTTATATATATATATATATATATATATATATATATATATATATATATATATATATATATATATATATATATATATATATATTATATATATATATAATATATATATATATATATGGCTTAGGTGGAGATTGTTTCTGAGTTTCGATATTTTTTATATCGATATTTTTTTATGTCGATATTTTATTTTAATCGATATTTTTATACCTATAATTAGCCCTAGGCTACTATGTCGTGCAAACGTTCTTGTGTACGTTAGGTCTCATTTACGGCAAATTTTTGTGTAGGTTAGGCCTCTTTTTACGGCAACTTCGGTAGTTCAGGTTGTGTTAAGTCGAATTAGGTTCTGCTAGAAAAGTAATTAATTATAATTGTGTGTAGTAATGGTACCTCTGGCAACTCTCTTGTTTACGATAGGCTTCTCCTATATTTTTGATTTTCGATATTTTTTAACAATCGAAACTCAGAAACAATCTCCACCTTTACCTATATATATATATATGTTCTTCTGCATGTCGGTGAATCTTTCGCTGTGGCGCTAGACATATCGAAGGCTATCGATAGAGTCTGGCACAAAGCTTTGATTTCCAAACTTCCCTCTTTCGGAATCTATCTTTCTCTCTGTGATCTTCTCTCTGATTTCCTTTCTGGTCGTTCTATAGCAGCTGTTGTAGACGGCCACCGTTCATCCTATAAATATATTTATAGTGGTGTTCCTCAAGGATCTGTCCTATCCCCAACACTTTTTCTGCTTTTCATTAATGACCTTTTCTCTATTACTTCTTCTCCTATCCACTCCTATGCTGATGACTCCATCCTTCATTACTCTTTTCATTTTGAAAGGCGTCCCTCCCAGCAACAGTTAATAGAAGCAAGGAGGGTGGCCTTGGAGCAACTAACCTCTGATCTATCTCTCATTTCAAATTGGGGCAGAGAAAACATGGTTGTTTTCAATGCCTCAAAAACTCAGTTCCTCCATCTCTCTACTCGCCACAATCTTCCACACAACTACGATATCTTCTTTGAAAACACGCAACTCAAACCTTCATCTCTCCTTAATATTCTCGGTGTTTCCTTTTCTCGTGATCTTTCTTGGAAAGATCACATTACCTCTCTTTCTAAACAAGCTTCTAAAAGGTTGGGTGTTCTGAGGCGCCTTCAATATTTCTTCACACCAACCCAGTTGCTTGTTCGGTATAGGGGTGTTGTTCGCCATTGTATGGAGTATGCGTCACACATCTGGGGTGGTTCCACTCATACAGCTCTCCTGGAAAAGGTGGAGTCTAGAGCTTTTCGCCTTATCAACTCTCCTGCTCTCACAAATTCTCTCCAATCTGTTTCTGCCCGTCGAAATGTTGCGTCACTCTCTCTTTACTATCGCTATTACAATGGACACTGCTCTTCTGAACTCTCTCGTCGTATACCTCCTCCACTGAGAAGGGTTCGTGCGACTTGTCTTTCTACACTGTCTCATCCTTTTTCTATCCAACTCTCAGACCCCAGACTTAACCGCTATGCTCAATCTTACATGTACTCTACTGGTAAAATCTGGAACACACTTTCTTCATCTATTTTCCCAACTTCCTATGACTTAGCCACCTTCAAACGCCGTAAATGAGGTCTTGTCGGCCTTTAATTAGACCATGTTTCCGACTTTTCATCTAACTCTGGTGGAATATTGGTAGGCCTCTGGCCTTTGCCCACCAGAGGTAATATAAAAAATAAATAAAATAATATATATATATATATATATATATATATATATATATAATATATATATATATATATATATATATATATATATATATATATATATATATATATATATATATATATATTATAAAAAAAGGCTCAAAATAATTGTTTTATTTACATTTGTAACTTTTTTGGACTTCACAATAAATTCACAATACCAAAACATCACGCACACATACACAGACACAGAAACTGAATTACATATATATACATACATAACCTCTCACTCACATACATAAACTCAGTTACATATATATATATATATATATATATATATATATATATATATATATATATATATATATATATATATATATATATATATATATATATATATATATATATATATATATATATATATATGAACTCACATTCACATACATATTATCAGACACATATACGATCACTTACATAGACACATACACTCAAATACATATATACACATGCATTCGCTCACACTCATGTGCAAATACCCAAATACATATATAATTAAACATTCACTCAATCATTCACACATACACACAAATAAAAACATATTTCCAGCAACTAAATATATTTTTTAGGTTGCCAACTTTAGCCATTTTTTTTAACAAACTTTTCTATCTTTTTACGATTCCTCCCTTTTTCCATTTTAAGGTAGCCATCCCTTTACTTTTGTATATCCCAACTTCATCACGTTCGAAAACTCAAACCTTTTCCGTTTTAAGATCCCTACACCTTCACTTTAGATCTTCTTAGCCTTTGTAGTTTCACATATCCAGACCCTCAGTTTTTTTTTGTTTTTTTTTTACAGAACGCCACCGCTCACGGGCAGAGCCCTTTTCAAGGAGAGGGCACATACACATAGAGAGAGCTCGCTTAAACACACACACACACACCTAACGCACAGCCCTCAGGTGGGCGCAGACGGAAGCCTTAAAGAGTGGAAGGTTAAATACAGAAGGAAAAATAGATGATGGTAGAGAGTTCCACAGAATAGAGGTGGCTGGAAAGAAAGAGGTACCACAACGGGCTAGCCTGGGATTTCCTACGTCCACACAAAATTGGTGAGAAAGCAGGGCACCCCTTGTGCAACGAGGACGACGCAATGGTGGAGGAATGCGAAAGGCCAATTCCCTCGAGCACCTGCCATTGTGGTACCTGTAGAAAAGAGATAGCGCGCCAACGTCGCGTCGCAGAGACAGAGGGTCTAGAGAGTTTGAAAGTAGGGGACAGTTAATTAATCTTTTAGCTTTTGACTCAACCCTATCCAGAAGAGAGGAGGACCCGGAGCCCCCTCAAATGTTAGATGAGTACTCCATACAAGGGCGAATAAGACCCTTATATATTTGGAGTAACTGTTCAGAAGAGAAAAATTCTCGCAATCTGAACAGAACTCCCAGCTTCTTCTATCCAGACCCTCAGTTGCTTCATGAGCTATCTCTTTTCTCCATTTTAAGTTTCAACTCTTCATTTTTCATTAATTCATGATTTACAATCTTTCATCTTAAACATTCGCTAACTTATCTGAAACTGCTTTTCAGTAATGTAGTTTCATTCTATGACATCATAAACATAACAGCTATTATATTTCATAAAAAAAATATTATAAATAAGTGATACTATGTTTCATATATGTGGCGTTGATTTAAGAAGTTAATATAGCCACTCATCGCTTCTTCTACTAAGTAACTCTTGTTTACACAACAATTTATCTGTAATTTTTATTCTTTTTAATGTTTCATTTGAAATTTTATTGTTTTTCATTTTTATTTTATAAGTTTTTAAATTTTTTACTAAAAGTAGTTTGTTCATTTCAAGTTTTGTTTTTAATTTTTATATTTTTTTTATTTTTTATTTTTCAAAAAACTTTTTTTTATTTTTTATTTTTCAAAAAACTATTTTATTTATTTTTTATTTTCCTTTATTTTTTTCTATTTTCTTTTTAAAATTAATAATTTTTTATTTTGTTACTTTTACTTTTTTATTTTTATTTTTATTTTCCTTTTTCCTTTTCTTTTTCTTTTTATGTTTTCTATATCATTTATTTTTTTTATTTATTTTTTTATTTTTTATTTTTTATTTTAATTTTTTTTTATTTTACTTATTCTTTTTTTTTTTTTTCTTCTTTATTTTATTTTATTTATTTATTTTTTTTTGCTGCCACAAAATACAATCTTTACCATCTTCTTCTCAGATAAACACACACACATACAAACCCGCATAACTACATCGAAGACATCACCATGCTAACCGCATTCATGAAATTGTCACGGTAACCAACTCCATTCGTTACCTATTCGCAGGACTTTGAAATTTTTCTACTTCTTCGCTCATGCACGCTCATACGTATAAGGACTCATTCATGACTACACACACTTACTCACTCACATTGACATTTGTACGCATAAGCAGCAACTGTAACCAACTAAGACCAGTTAGTTTAAAATTTTAACATTGCACACACTGTTTTACTTGACATATCAAAGCAAAATTCATGTATATTACTTCTAACAAACACATCTCACTCATTTAAAGCTATTAATATTTCGCCCCTCGAAAATATATTTGTCACGCAAAATATCTCCCTAAGGCAAACTGAAAGCCTTTATTTACACTGTATTCATGCTTTCTCGCTGTATTTGGACATTGCTACAATACTTATCAAAGACACTGTGTAGGTTTCTGCTCTAGGCTCTCAGTATGCGCCATAAATCTAAACATTAAACTAACTTTTATCGCTATTGCACAAACAAAAGCAGGTTAGTATCTATCTGACATACAAATTGCAGAACTTTACACTCATTGTTCAACAAAAACTATTCAATATATAGTTTGAATCTCCATGGTCACCTCTATAGCATAAAATTAATTGATCCTTTATATACATTACTAACCCTAAGTTCCTCAAAATTTACTTTAAAACTCAATATACAATCTAACTTTTTAACACTTAGACGTGATCAAAGACATGCCGACATCTCTCAGGCACGTATTTCATATCCTATTCTCTTCAGCCTAAATCTTAATCTACTTATATAGCCTTCCTTTTAATTCTTCGACATAACCAAACACATTGTGTCAGATTTTAAATACTGCAATCGACCAAAATGATAGAAAATGAGCAGAAAGGACAAATTTCACCTTTCCTCTGACAATCTTCTATCTTGGTCAATTTCCAAATGAAAAAAGGATGACTACAAGATTTATAATTTAAATATAAATAAATATATACACTTATTCGTATTTAAAGTGGTAGTAGACTGTATTTTTTTAATAGGATTTGAAAGAGTAAACACGAATGAGGAGAGTTAACAATACAATTGTTAACTCTGAATTTCATTTGGATCACACTTCACCCTGTCCCCTTAACTCCTCAATCGGAATGACACACTTCCTTAGATATTAAAGAAACAGCCAGAGATCGGGTCCATACAAAAGTAATGTATGTTGATTAAAAAATAAATAATCAATTTAAATTTAAACTTTAACCTTCCTACACTCTCCTTTCAAAATAAGCCATCTCAAAAGAAATAATGAACCGGATTTCAATTAAATTTAAGAATGTCTTAGATTGAAATTAATTGAAGTGTCATACCTTCAGAACTGAAGGAGCTGAGAGAGTAAAAGAAAGAATAAATTTTCATGTTATTCTATTATAATGATAGTAAAGAGAAGTCTGTAAATGAATATAGAAAGATAATATAAAATCAAGTGTTGTTGATTTTACTTTAATATGAATTTGTTATCAGATGTTTATTTAAATATATACAAAAATAAATATAAATAATATAATAAATAATATATATACAGAATAATATAAAATAATATATGAAAATAGTTGTTAGAGCGTCAAAATATTTACAACTAAAATATATAGTTGAATCTTGGTAATATAACTAAGTTATTTGTTAAAGTGTCATATTTCATTTATTAAAAATTCTTAAATTTATTTACAAAATAAATTTATTTACAACCCAACTTCACCAAGATTAGTGTGGATTTTTAATAAGTAGACATAATTTATCTACTAAAATAAATCAATAAATAATACTATAAGTAATATAACCAATGTAACCTAACTATTTATAGGCTTGTATGTATCTAAAAAACAAAAAATGAAAAAATCTTAACTGTTTAGCATGGCGTTGGAAGCAATGCTGTGTTTGACAACTTTTTAAACACCGAAGAAGGTGTTTTTAGTTTCGCCGAAAATAGACAGTAGAAGGAATAATAGGACTTGAATAAACTAGAAATCCCTAACTATACTGTTGATAACTCCACATCTGAGATAAAAATAAAATAGACGACTCTTAAGATGATAATTTAGTTGACTATGATTAACGTGGAAAATTTCAAACTTTAAGACAAAACTCAATAATTTGAAATTTCACGTGGAAAGTCAACTAAAATAAAGGAAAAGTTAAGTTGAAATTTCAATGGAGTTTTCGTTCTGGAACTCTCCGGAAAAATAGAAAATCTATCGATTTCCACTTTTCTTGAAGCTTGAAAACTTCAAAGCAATAACAACTTCGGAATTAAATTTCTGGAGATAGGAATGGCACTTCTCTTCTTTCTTATCACAGGGTGGGGCGTGCCAGAAAAAAAACTAGCTAAAGAATTTTACCAGTCAGAGCAAAGTAATTTTAAGTTTCCGTCGGATTGTTTTACAAAAAAAAGTAACAATCCAACCCTAGCTTATAGCTTCTCTCAATTAAAATTGAGATTATAAACCTAAAAGGATTGTGAAAGGTATGACACAACCTCACAAAAAATTTAAAAAGATAATAAAATAGATTTCAATTCAAAATATTAATTTTAAAGAAGCTCAAATAAACGCTTTAAATTTTAAAACAAAGAAGGAATCTAGAGCTTCTCGATAATTGCAGACTAAAACTTCGACAGCTTCTTAAAATGGAAAAATCTGCCAAAGTGTTAAGAGAATGCAAATTTCAGAGTTTTTATACCTCACCTCGCTGACCGAAAGGAAATCTCCCCTTTTGCTAAGCAAAACGAAAACAGTCTCAACAAAGGATTTGTGCTTCCTTCCATTTTCCAAGTCAACTAAACAAGCATAAGCTGCAACATAGAGCCGTCATATAACAAAAAAGAATCAACTGCCTATAATTCCTTTCATCTTTTATAATTCAACCTTGAAAAACAGCTGATGTATTCAAGTTGTTTACTATATTTTACTACTCACTGTTGCAAAGTGTCACCATCTCGAATAAAAATTTGAATTTTTATAATCATTAAAACTAGAATGAGTTGTAAGTGTTTAAAATATTTTTAATGTAATTTTTATTTGTACTATTATATTTCTCTTGTTGAAGAAATACTTCTAAATCATTTAAAAACTTAAATGTAATTGTCTTTTAAAACACAAATGATGTCGGCTATTTTCCATAACAATTTTTACCAACCTTAAAGGTATTATTGTAAACTGCAAATATCATTCTACGATTAATTTCATTCATTAGCCATATCAAAAAAATATAAATAAAATTTAGTTTGTGTATATGAATAAAAATTCGATCATTGTAATAGTAAATATTTTCATTTTATATTTCATTAAAATATTATTGAATGTAAAATTTGGAGCATGTGGCAATCTTGTCATTTGACACACTTTTTCTGAGTGCTGAGTTCCAACTATCGCAGACGAATAATTCCGCCTATTTAAAGTTTTAATTCATTACTTTATTTACAAAAGAAAAATGTTATTAAAACATTTTATATACTTAGAGATTTTTTAATAAAGTAATGAAAAATATTCATTTTCCAAATTGGAAAATATAAATGTTTCAAATAAAAGACAAATTAGAAACTCTCCAGAGTCCCGTTATCTTTGTAGTCTGTTGGAATGTAAGGAATTTACGCCACACATAAGAAATACGCTCACGGGCGTACTTACACACGTACATAATTTATTTGGAGCAAGTACGGTATTTTTTTAAAAAAAAAAAAACTACACTGGAATATTAAGGTTTCATATTCGCTTCTATCTTTGGTTGGAAAATATTTTTATTTTTGCAACACACGTGTTATCCTCTCTCCAATATACAATTTATAGGATATTACATGCATTTCTTATCTAATTCTTTCAATTTATATTTTAATTCACCATAGTACGCTAAACTTTTTATCACTAAAGTATGATCAAAGACACAGTCATCTCTTTAACTTATATTTTATTGTACTTACATATATTTTCACCCTAAGCCTAATCAATATATAACTTAAATCCCTGTATTTAACCTATCTTTTGTACGAACAAAGTAATGCTAGTATCCATCTGGTACGCAAGTTACATAATTTTTCATTTACTATTCCCCTCAAAACTATTCAACATTTAATTTGACTCTCCATGGTTAACTCAACTTTATCATTAAGGCATGAACAAAGACATGACATCTTCTATCTAGCTTAAAATTGCACTACTTTATATTAACATTCAACTTAAATTTATAACTATTTAACTTAATTCTTCATATTCAACTTATATTTTTCACATAGGTATGGTCAAAGATATTCCGGCATCTCTATTAGCAAGCATTTTATGGAACTTGACATACATTTCATACTCCATTCTCTCCAAGATATACTTAAGCATTACATACTACCTGACTTTAAACTCTTTGACAAGAGAGAACAGATGTCATCATCTCTCAAACATACAGTTTATACAGGCCCACATACATTTCTTATCTAAATCTTTCATCATATATCTTATTTCACTATTACCCATTTAAATTTCTATCATATTGTAACCGAACAAAGACATGCCTATTTCCCTCTAACGCAATGTCTATTGATCCTTTATATGCACCTCATACTCTTTTCACTCCAACATATAACTTAAATCTCTGTATTTAATTTAACTTTTGTATTGAATGTACGAGAAAAGTCATACTCGTAACTATATGGTACTCAAGTCATAGAACTTTTCATTTATTATTCACCTCGAAACTATTTAACATTTAATTTGATACTCCAAGGTTAACTTAACTTTATCACAACGGCATGAGCAAAGTCATTCCATCATCTATCTAGCATGCAAATTTTAGAACTTTACATTAATATTCAGCATAAGCTCATAGACATTTAACTTAATTTTCCACATTCAACTTTAATTTTTGGCAAAGATACGATCAAAGATATACTGTTATCTCTCTAACGCACATTTTTATTCAAATTGACATACGATTCATAATCTAACCCACCCTCCAACATATAACTTAATGTCTCCATATACTACCTGACTTTTAACATTTACACAAGGTCGAACACAAATTATTATCTCTCTAACATGTAATTTATAGATCCTTACATACATTTCTTATCTAAACCTCCCAAAATATATCTTAACTCACCATGATTCTCTAAACTTTTTATCATATAAACATAATCAAAGACATATTGGCATCTCTTCAACAAGTAATTTATAGATATTAATTAACATGCATTTCATTACATAACCCTCCCAACATTTTCCTTAATCTTCATATACTGCCAAACTTTTATCACTTCGACATGATCAAACACATTTCATAATCTCTCTAACAAGTAATTTATAGAACCTTATATCCTTTTCTTAATTCGCCATAGTTCACTAAACTTTTAATCATTGTACTTATCATTATCATTATATTTTCCAATACGAATGTAAATATTGTGACGTTATACATTTTCTTTATTACTTCGTATTAGAGTTAATATATTCTTATGATTTCATGTTTTTAACGTCACTACCATAAATTCATGTGACGTCATACCTTTTCTTAGAGCCTATTGCTTTCAAGTCCTAACTTGAATTATAAACCGTGGAACTATTTTATTTTTCTTAACTAAACGACGTCATTGGATCTATTTAACGGGCTTTTTTTTTATTTGCTAAAAGTTAGCACAAAATATTCCTGTGTCTATGACGTCATAGCTGCGTGGTTGGTTGTACCTTTTTCAAGCAATTCCTGATAATTTATGTTTTTGACTCACTACACTTACATACTAATTTACTTTAACTCACTATGACCAAAGTTCTAAAGGAGCCCCATGTGTCTATGAAGTCATAACCACGTGCCTCGTTATTACGTAACCCAACAAATCTTGATATTTCATGTTTTTTTAGTCAGTCTCATATACATTTTCCGTATAACCATGTGTTTATCATATCTGAACCAAATGTTTAATATCTGAACGTCGTTCTATAACAATATTTAATGTATTTATAATAACAATTCTTATTACAAAATAAATCAATACAATAATTTGGATTTCATACGAGTGAAGACAACAGTTACTTAATATTACATCATATATATTTCATTTCATAACTCTATTTCTTTAACAACACCATGTTGCAATACACATGTTCTTGGATATTTTATTCAGTTTTTTTTTTCAAACTATTATTTTTAAAGCTTATTCCATATTACATTTTTTCTATATTTCTTTTCAAGAGATGACTTTTTAAAATTATTTTAAAACTTATTGCACATTACATTTTCTATTTTTCTTTCAAGCTATAGAATTAAAGAATTAAAAATCAAGAATTAAAAATTCCTATTTCATCTTTATATTTGCTATAAGATATAACTTTAAAAATTTATTTTCAAACCTTTCAATAATAAACTATTTTATATCTCTTAAAAATGTAAAATCTTTTATAAAACAAATTTATTTTTTAAAAATTATTCGTAATTTTAAGGCTAACAAACTATTTCATGTAAAAGCGAATAAGAGATCTTCTACTCCTCATACGTGCGCGTGAACAAACACTCACACACACACATGTATCAAAACAGTATGGTGTCATCCATATACCATCTTAAATTTCTGATCACTTGGTTTCCGACATCTTGATCACATGGTTTCTAATGCCGTTCTACCTCACGTTAAGCCTAATTGTCATTGATAGTACCCCTATACTATATATATATATATATATATATATATATATATATATATATATATATATATATATATATATATATAACGGTTATTAAGCTTGTTCAGTAGGATATCAACATTCAAAGGCGAAGAAAATGTAACGGACTAAAAAGTAACAAAAGGAAAACAGTGGAAGTTACGTGGTACGCTACAAAAAAGAAAAAGTATATAGTTCGTTACTCCGTGACTCTAAAACTAGTTCCGTTAGTAACGAAGTATCGGATCTGTTCCTACCTCTGTATATATATATATATATATATATATATATATATATATATATATATATATATATATATATATATATATATATATATATATATATATATATATAGGGAGAGGATGTAGCGCCATCCGAAGCGATGCAAGTACCCCCCACTGGGCTTAACACACGGGGTGATAGGATGGGCTAGACCATTCCGTTTCACCCCGTTGCCCTTTGGTTCGTTCCTTTCGCGTTTCATCTTCTCAGAGGGTCTCTAGTGTACCCTTGACTCACTCTTGGAGTGCCTATGCTCCCACAACTTTCCTACTTCTTCACATGTGTCCTACAAATTTACAAACGCTTACACTTACATTAACTATTAAATTAATTAAAATGGCGAAACATAAATCTGCCTCGGAGAATCCAAGAGGGGCGGATTCCAAACATAGCCCCTCATCCACTCCTTCCCCCATCACGCCTCCGGTGATGGGGTTGGCGCCACCAAGACCTCTATGCCGACTTGCCCTGGTGCACGGTCTTCGTTTTTCATTAATTTCTGCAACATTCGCGGTCTTTTTTCTAATCTTCTTCTAGACCTCATCTCTTGTTTTTAACTGAAACTCAGGTGTCTGGGTGCTCTGACAGCAAACCTTTATTCTGTTTCCTCCTACTGTCTCTATCCTCAATTTTCAGCCAAAGGCTGATGTTGCGCATATGTGCGCAATGTTGCTGTCTGTTCTCGTGTCTCGAATTTGGAGTCTTCTGAATTCTCTACTTTATGGCTTAAACTTCTTGAAACACTACAACTAAATTTATTTGTTCTGTCTACTTATCTCCTAACCCTACAGACTATCGAAAATTCTTCGACTATATTAACTCTAAAATAGAGCACATTCTTTCTTCTTCTCCTTTCTCCGGAATCATCATTTTAGGTGATTTCAATGTTCACCACCGCCAATGGCTTTCATCTAGTTCTCAAGATCCAGCTGGTGAACTTGCCTTCCAATTTTCTATCCAGAACAACCATGAGCAGTTGGTGCATCTCCCTACCCGTATCCCTGACCGTCTTGGTGATGAACCCAACATTCTAGACCTTTTTCTAACTTCTAATCCTTCTCCTTATACTGTTAAACTCTTTCCTCCTCTGGGTTCATCCGATCATCTTCTTATCTCCTTATCTTGTCCTGTCTCTCCAAGTCTTCCGCAAGAACGGCTCCCGCCTTCGGTGAGGAGACGTTTCTGGCATTTCGGTGCCACTAACTGGTCTAACTTGCGGTCGTTCTTATCTGATTTTCCATGGAATGATTACTGTTTCCGTGGTAGGGGTCCCTCAGAATGTGTAAAGCGCATAACTGAGGTGATTCTCTCTGGCATGGAGGCATACATTCCATATTCTTTCCCTTCCACTAAACCTAACAAACCTTGGTTTAACTCTGCTTGTTTTCGTACTGTCCGCTGCAAGGATGCTGCCTTCAAGGATTACCGTCGTCTTCAAACTCCAGAAACTCACGTAACTTATATTTCATCCCAGAATCGTGCAAAATCTATACTTCGAGATACGAAAAAATCTTTTCTCCGTCGCAAATGCAATAATCTTTCTGGCTCCTCTTCCTCTCGCCCTTTCTGACATTTTGCAAAAAATGTCAACTCTAACTTTGCTTCTTCCTCTTTCCCTCCTCTGGTATCTTCTGACGGTACAACTGCTGTTTTGCCTTCCTCTAAAGCAGAACTTTTTGCTCAAACTTTTGCCTGAAATTCAACCTTAGACGATTCCGGAGCTGTTACTACTCCTTCAACCCCCTCCAACTCATTTATGCCTAAAATTGTAATTTCTTCTAAAGATGTCACTTCTGCTCTCTCTGAGCTGAACACTAAGAAGGCGTACGGTCCTGATGGTATCCCACCTGTGGTTCTCAAAACTTGCGCTTCCGAGCTTGCACCCTGCCTTGGTAAACTATTTCGTCTATGTCTTTCTACTTCAACCTTCCCTACTTGCTGGAAACGTGCGCTCATTCAGCCTGTGCCGAAGAAGGGGACCCCTCTCAACCCTCTAACTACCGTTCAATTTCTTTAACCTCCGTTCTTTCTAAAGTTTTCCAATCTATCATTAACAGGAAAATTTGGAAGCATCTTAATTCTTCTAATCTTATCTCTGATTGCCAGTATGGCTTTCGCAAGAAACGCTTTACTAGTGATCTTCTTTCCCTTCTCTCTGACTCTTGGTCCTCCGCTCTTCGGTGTTTAGGTGAATCTTTTGCTGTGGCGCTAGACATATCGAAGGCTTTCGATAGAGTCTGGCACAAAGCTTTGATTTCCAAACTTCCCTCCTTCGGAATATATCCTTTTCTCTGTGATCTTCTCTCTGATTTCCTTTCTGGTCGTTCTATAGCAGCTGTTGTAGACGGCCACCGTTCATCCTATAAATCTATAAATAGTGGTGTTCCTCAAGGATCTGTCCTATCCCCAACACTTTTTCTGCTTTTCATCAATGACTCTTCTCTCTATTACTTCATCTCCTATCCACTCCTATGCTGATGACTCCACCCTTCATTACTCTTTTCATTTTGAAAGGCGCCCATCCCAGCAACAGTTAATAGAGGCAAGGAGGGTGGCCTTAGAGCAACTAACCTCTGATCTATCTCTCATTTCAAATTGGGGCAGAGAAAACATGGTTGTTTTCAATGCCTCAAAAACTCAATTCCTCCATCTCTCTACTCGCCACAATCTTCCACACAACTACGATATCTTCTTTGAAAACACGCAACTCAAATCTTCATCTCTCCTTAATATTCTAGGTGCTTCTTTTTCTCGTGATCTTTCTTGGAAAGATCACATTACCTCTCTTTCTAAGCAAGCTTCTAAGAGGTTGTGTGTTCTTAGGCGCTTTCAGTATTTCTTCACACCACCCCAGTTGCTTGCTCTAGGTATAGGGGTGTTGTTCGCCCTTGTATGGAGTATGCGTCACACATCTGGGGTGGTTTCCACTCATACAGCTCTCCTAGAAAAGGTGGAGTCTAGGAGCTTTTCGCCTTATCAACTCTCCTGCTCTCACTAATTCTCTCCAATCTCTTTCTGCCCGTCGAAATGTTGCGTCACTCTCTCTCTTTACTATCGCTATTACAATGGACACTGCTCTTCTGAACTCTCTCGTCGCATACCTCCTCCACTGAGAAGGGTTCGTGCGACTCGTCTTTCTACACATTCCATCCTTTCTCTGTCCAACTCTCTGACCCCAGACTTAACCGCTATGCTCAATCTTACATGTACTCTACTGGTAGAGTCTGGAACACACTTCCTTCATCTATCTTCCCAACTTCCTATGACTTTGCCACCTTCAAACGCCGTGTATCATGTTATGTCGGCCTTTAATTAGACCATGTTCCCGACTTTCCCCCTAACTCTGGTGGAATATTGGTAGGCCTCTGGCCTTTGCCCACCAGAGGTGAAATAAAAATATATATATATATATATATATATATATATATATATATATATATATATATATATATATATATATATATATATATATATATATATATATATATATATATACAGGACGGCCTCAAAGAAGCTGGGAGTTTTATTTAGGCTGCTAGAATTTTTTACTTCATCTCATTTACTCCACTTACACAAGGGCTTCATCCGCACTTGTATGGAGTACTCCTCTCATATCTGGGGTTTCTCAGGTTTCATCGCTGTTTTGGATTATCTACACTGATTGACGAATTAGTTCGTCAATATTAAAATTTCCTTTGAATTCAGAATCTATTTCTTGATTCTCCAGGAAAAGGAACAACTAATGGAATCTTCAACCGAGTATGAATTGAAAGCCAAATTTAAAGGAAGTAATTTATTAAAAAAATTAATTAACCCTCATAAAGATTGTCCAAAAATGATGAGCACTTGCAATTTTTTATCCACTTTTCAGTAACTTACCCCTTGTGAAATGTCAGATTTCTCAATATGAGGCTACTAAAACTAAGTACAGAGAAGGTTAAATGCAGAAATTATTAAGACTATAATTTACTTCATTTATGCCGTAATTTGAAAAGCTTTGAAGCTTGAAGCAGCAGCAACACTGTAATCATTAGATTAACCAATTTACATGATTAAAAGACTCAAAATTAGACAATGTGGAGTGCTAAAAATAAACTTTAATTTTTGTTCTTTAATGTTTGCTTTGCATAATTAGAATATTATTATATATTATTACAATATATACTGTAGTAAGAGATCACTAAAAATCCTTTAACCTGCTCGAGGGCTCCTCAACAAGCCAGTATTTGGTAAACCTTGCTATGTACAATGTCAAAATTTTGCATTCCGAATTAATATTAAAGCGTAGGCTTCCGTAGGTTTATAGCTTTATGAGTCAAAAAATAAATATGTCTTTCAAAAACTAATATTCATTAGTCAAAATGAAAATTTAAATTCCTTTGTTAGCATAAGTAAATATCTATGGTAAATACTATATAGAATATTAATAATTTTTCATTCTGTCTAATATTAAAGCTTAAATTTCAGTAGACGCATAGGGTTTTGAATTAAAAATACCTCTTAAAAACTAAAACTGATTCATTAAAAGTTTTATGTGAAAATTTAAACAAATTTGTTAATTTAAGCAAGTATAAGAGATAAGTACTGCGTAATATATTAAAAATTTTACATTCTGGATTACTTTTATAGGAAAGATCTAGTTAAACAATGAAACATTCTTTAGAACTGATTATTTCATTAATTTAAACATTTAAATCAAAATTTCAACTCCAACGTTAACTTAAGTGTCATTCCATGTCAATTCAACCAGGTTATCTCAATCACACTCTCAGATTTTGATGAAACTTCCCTTATTTATTATCCCTATTGACATAAGTAACCACACCAAACTTAAATCTCTATGTTTCTCCATTTTTATTTTGAAGGTTTACAAAGTTTTGACATTTTTGTTTTTGTTTTAAAGAATCGGATATGGTGAAAAGATATTTGTTAATCTTTTTAAAATTATTTCTAACTTTTTTTTACCTCACATCCAATCTTTGAGAAATTTGGTAGTTATATATTTTACGGTATAAACTAGGAAAAATACACAATACCACAATACCCCTAAATTAAACTACTATATAAATAAAAAGTTTAATTTTTTTTAAATAATCTCTAGTACATGGTCTTCATATGAAAAAATAAAATTGATGGTATTTTCAATCCGGACTATGTTAAGCATAAAGTAATTTAAATATCACATGTCAATTTAACCAAACAAATCATTTTCTCACACACCCTATCAGATTAGATGAAACTTGGCTTATTTGTTATCCCTATAGCAAGGAACAAACCACACCAAATTTTGGCTCTCTATCTTTCTCCATTTTTATTTTATAGGTTTACAAAGTTTTGACATTTTGGCGTTTTAAGAATCGGATATGCCGAAAAGAGACTTTCTAACCTTTTGAAAATTATTTGTAACTTTTTTATTTCTCATCCAACTTTGCAAAATTTGGTAGTTATATAGTTTACTCTGTAAGGATTCTAGAAAAACATACAATATCTTAAGTTAAACTATCATGTGTGAAAAAAAGTTTGATTTGATCTTTGTATAATTTTTTTAAAGCACATGGTTTTACGTTAAGGGGAAATTAACTGGATGTTCGTCCTTTTTAGGAGTGAAATTTAATAAAAAATACTTTTTCATCAGTTATATAGTAAAATCTATGCTTATTCCAAATCTATAATCAGTTTTTAAAATTCCAGGCTGTTTCTGAGAAAAAGACTTTTAAAGTGACACCTGTCAAATGACCTTGAAAAACGGTGCATTACTCATGTCCACCATAACAATTCTTTTTTATAGTTTTATAAATGTTTTCCATATTCTTATAGAAAATCTTCTTCAGATTCCAAATATGTAATTAGTTTTTCATAATTCCAAATGGTTATTCAAACTTTTGGGGTAAAAATTTTTTTAACTTTCCATCAATTATATAGTAAAATATATGATGATTCCAAATCTGTAATTAGTTTTTCCTAATTCCAAGCGGTTTCTGAGGAAAAGACTTTTCAAGTGACACTTGTAGAATGACCTTGAATTTGGCGATATACAGAAACTTCAAAAAAAAAATTTTAATAAATTTAAAAAATAGTAAGCAGATTCCAAATATGTAAGTAGTTTTCATAACTCCAAATAGTTACTGAGATATGACCATTCAAAAGTGGAATGTACTTTATAAATAACATTATGAGTTTTACGTTTATGTGATTTTCTCGAAATAGCACTTTTCAGAGAAAAAAAAATTTGCCAAAAAAAAAAAAAAAAACATTTTCAAACTTTTTTTTATTGAATTAGAGAGACAGTTAGAGGAAAATAAATACATTTATCTGATCCAAAAAAATGCGGATCAACATAAAAGATATTCAAAATTTGAAGAAAAAAAAAATTTTAAAAATAAAATTTCAAAATCCCGATAACTTTAGGCAGTATTTAAAAACCATCTATTATTAAAATCATGCGTACATTTGATTCCTACATATTTTTACAAAATCTTTAAAAGAAAAATGAAAAGAAAATATAAAATATTTTATATTTTATTAAGGATTTAGTAAAAAAAATTAAAAAATGGTTATGATCCCCTATAAAAAAAAACACAAAGTCAGCGATTCGTCTCATACCTTCTAAATATATTTATTAATGTTTATCCTTTCAAATCATTCTCCTCCCGTCTATTAAAAATGGTATATTATCCGGTTATGCCTTATATGAAATAGCACCGAAAGAGGAAATGATGACCACAATTTATTTTAAAATGATCTTCAATACATCAGTTATCATAAGAAAAAATAAAATTGATGCGATTTTCATTTCGGACTATGTTAAACATGGACATAAAGAAATTCATATATATTCCATGTTAAATAATTTAACCAAGCAATCTATGATCGTCGTATTTTTTTAAACACATGGGTTTTCGTTAAATGGAATAACAAAGAAAGGGAAAATGATAACCGCAATTTTTTAAAAATAATCTTCAATACATGTGCTATTATATGAAAAATAAAATTGATTGGGTTTTCATTCCTTTGCTGTATTGGCATAATTGGATAAGTTTCATAAATTAATGTGATTGCCCAGATGAGTGAACACTCAGACTGTCTTTTTCTTTGTTTTTAAAAGTTTATTTCTGCCCTTACATTCACCTCCTGTACTGTTCAACTTATCGCTGTATGTTTTGAATGTTTGAGACTGAAAATGTTCACGAGTGAATGTTTTCGTATATTTTTTTTTTTATTATTTAATTTTTACCTATATATTTAATTTTCTTTATGCTTTTCAGGAACAAAAACATGCTTAAAGATAATATGAATTTTTTGAAGGATTGTAGTTTAATTATTAAATTTTAATTCATGATAGTTATACTTTGTAGCTTTAATGGACATGAAAGATAAGTCCCACATAGGGTAATTAACATTAACTGAATATTAACAAACAATTTATATAAAAAAGAATGTCACAGAAGATATCTGAGGGAGATATCAATTTATTTAAATTAAGAACTGAAAAAAAGGATGATATTCTCACAATTTGTCTTCATCATAATTATGTATTTTTGAAAAAAATCAATTTCTCCCAAAAATATATAGCAATCCATGCTAGACACATAAGAAACCTATTAAAAAACTAAGAGTAGTCACTTCACAGCAAAACAATGCCTTTATTTACAAGGATGTAAAGTAAAACCTGGAGAAAAAATATGCCCCACTTGTAGTAAAACCTTTAAATTCAAAACTGAAGATATTAATAATGACAGTGATATTGGATATTTCGAGCAGAATAACAAACCAGAACTTGAAGAATTACAAAAAGAAGAGGATATTGATTCTATGAATACTTCATTAACAAGAGTTGATTGCTCACTTTTGAAATTACATGAACTTAATAAGCATTGAAAAAATTACAGGAAAATGTAAAGAAGAAAATGAAGTTACTTCTTGATGTTGAACTGCCAGTACATGTTGAAACTAAACAAAAGAAACTAAACAAGAAAAAGATGCTGATATGGACTTACTAGTTGAAAACATAAATAACAATCTAAACCAGGCAACAAAGAAAGAACAAATTCAGCTACTGACTATCCTGGCATCGCTTAACTGGTCAAGACAAAGAGTGAAACATACTTTTCAAGTTTTTGATTATTCCGTGCGGCAAGCACAGAAATTTTTTAAAGAAAAAGGTTTTCTTGCAGAACCAGACCCCAAAAATGGAAAGAGACTCAAGCATGATGCAATTGATTTAGTAATAAATATTTTCCAAAGTGATGAACATTCAAGAGTTTTGACAGGTTTGAAAGATGTTGTAGGAAAAAAATGAAATGAAAGGAAACGGTTTATTTTAGGCAATTACATAAAGTTTATGCAAATTTTAATTAAGAATATAATAACATTAAGGTCTGTTTTTATAAATTCTGCTCTCTACCCTCAAAATTGTGTGTCTTAGCAGTTGCAAATGGTATGCACTGCGAATGTGCTTGCACCATTCACTAAAATCTAATTTTTTTAATTTATGTTAATGCAAGTGTTGGTAAGTAAAAATCCAAGCCGTACGTGCATGCTAAGGCATTGTAACAACTGTCCACATAAAGAAAACCTAACACACTTTTTATGAAAACAATTTGAAGATCGTGATACGGATGATACCATTGACTTTAATCAAAAGATTTCAGCAAGTCGAACACAAATGATTACATGTTCTGCAAACATTTGTGACTTTATGGATGACCTGTCATTTAAATTTGAAAAACTTGTCTGACACTATTATATGCAAAGTCTCAACACAATATTTCAAAACCCTTAATTAAAGACTTCGCGTGCAAACGATGTCATCACAGTAGCAATGGACCTTTGTGAAAATTACAGTTTTACTATTCAGGATGAAGCCCTGGACATCTGACTCTTGCGCTGTGCATCCTATTATAATTAACCTAAAACTTTGATTTGTCTCAATGTGTCATTTCCGAAGATATGAAACACGATGCTTGCATGATCTACAAAATTGTGACAGATTTCATTACAGAAAGGTATTCACATGTTACAGAAATTCATTATTTCAGTGATGGCTGTGCAGGCCAATCTAAATATAATTTAATTTTATAAACCTTTGCTAGCACGAAAACGATTTTAAAATGATGGCACGTGGTCGTTTTTTTTTTTTGCAACTAGCCATGTGAAAATTAATTATAGGATGCATTGTTAAACGATTAACGAAAGGAAAGGCCTCTAGGAAATTAAACATTATTTACATCAGATTTGTTTGAGTTTTGTAAAGTCAGTATCACCAAAGTTAATTTTAATTTTATCTCTAAAGATTTTATAAATCAGATACGTTCTCACCAATTGACCTGACCTTCGAAGATGTACAGACAATCCCATGAACAAGAGGTTTCCATAGCTTTAAGCCATTAGACTGTTAGGGAATTTAAAAGCAAGAAGGATCAGAAGTAATGAAAAATCGATCTTTACGGATAATATAAGGAATAAAAAGACATCACTTGTGAAGTAGAAAATTTGAACCCATCATGCTACGTAGCTTATAAATATGATAATATATAGTACTTTTGGTCATCAATAAATTAAATAAAGAAGATTTCAGGTATTTCCCCCAACTATGATGAAAATTGGTAGTTCTTTGGCCTTTCCTACAAGTGGACATTTATATATATATATATATATATATATATATATATATATATATATATATATATATATATATATATATATATATTATATATATATATATATATATATATATATATATATATATATATATATATATATATATATATATATATATATATATATATATATATATATATATATATATATATATATATATATATATATATATATATATATATATATATATATATATATATATATATATATATATATATATATATATATATATATATATATATATATATATATATATATTATATATATATATATATATATATATATATATATATATATATATATAATATATATATATATATATATATATATAATATATATATATATATATATATATATATATATATATATATATATATATATATATATATATATATATATATATATTGGTAAAAGTTCAGTTTTTATATGAAAGTGAACTTTTTCTGTGTTTTTCTTAAAAATGTATCGTGTGAATTTATGAATGAAAATAATATTTTATTTTCATTCATAAATAGCTTAAAATCTATAATTTGTTAATTTATTTTTCGGACTGTTAAAATGAAAATTTGTATCGTTAAAACTCTCGTAGTTGAGTTAAATTTTGAGAAGATAAATGATCGAGAAATTTATTTAGGAATCAATCAATCTGAAGATGAATTATTGAAAGGATGCATCATAAAGAAGAATCATATGGAGCTCTTGACCATTAGGTGGAGATAAATCCATTCTTCAAAAAGATAAATAAAGCCTCAATAAAGAAGAATTTCATGAGATGATCATTAGAAGGATTACTACAGAAAGAAGATAAATTGATCATATAAAAATAAGATGCACCTACATAGATTCATTAACAGGTTGGAACTCAGCTAACATCCTCCGAAGAGAGTTCTCGTCTCGGTCACGAACACGCTACCTTTTAAAATCGTATTTATATATTATATTATACTAATCAAAGATGTCATCTCAAGATCTTTTATATTATTTAAATACATCCTTTACCTTTTTAAAATATAAATTAAATAAATATTTTACAATACATATATATATATATATATATATATATATATATTATATATATATATATATATATATATATAATATATATAATAATACTGTGTTTATGTATTTTCAATGTTACCTTCCTAACCATGGAGGTTTCATTATCTCGCCAAATAAGCTTTCTTTTTTCATTACAGATTCAATTAATTAATTTTTTCCTTTTACATTTCGGTCTTTTCTTTTCAGAAATGTGAAAAAGAACGAAAACTAAAGATGGAAGAAATAAAAGAAGAGAAGGAGAGAGAGAAGAGAGAAGGAAGAGACGCTTGGAGAGGGCGTTAGAGAGTCCACCTCCACGCCTCATATGAACAATATAAATTTGAAGATGGATAAAACTCTTTTGAAACCTACTTTTTTATCTCTCACATTTTTACTAGATCTGCTTTTTATTATTATTCTTATTATATATATATATATATATATATATATATATATATATATATATATATATATATATATATATATATATATATATATATATATATATATATATATATATATATAAAGCACGCCAAAACCCATTGACAACAGCGTCGCCGTTAGACAATGTACAGAAGGCTCTATCACCGAGCTACTCCGCCTTCCCCAAAGAAGGAATAGTAGAATGGTTTTCAAGCTCTTCTGCTTTGAATCGCTGTAGCAACTCGGTACTTATTTAAATAATAGGAGGGTGCTTGGAACCCCTACTGGGGCTATATGGCATTTGCTGGGTGCCCCTGGGTTGCAGGAGCAACCAACCAAAGTCAAGCAACTCCAACATGGGCA
>SEYY01020889.1:17500-20033 GCA_009176605.1 Armadillidium nasatum | reverse complement strand
TATATATATATATATATAATATATATATATATATATATATATATATATATTATATATATATATATATATATATATATATATATATATATATATATATATATTATATATATATATATATAATATATATATATTAATATATATATATATATATATATAATATATATATATATATATATATATATATATATATATATATATATATCATCATTGTGGAAAAATTTCATTCGCCTATTAATTTCCACCAGAGTTGGAGAAACAGAGAATCTGGTCAAGTTAAAGTCTGACATATCCCGATGCACGAAATTTGAAGGTGTGTTATTCAAAGGAAATTTGGAAAACACATCGAGAGAGTGTGTTCCAGACTTTACCAGTTGAGTACATGTAAGATTGAGCATAGCAGTTAAGTCTAGGGTCAGTGACTTGGACAGAGAAAAAATGAGACGGAGTAGAAAGACGTGTTCAACGAGCCCTTCTCAGCGGAGGAGGTATGAGAGGGAGATTTGAAAAAAGTAGTGCATATTGTAATTGCGATAGTACAGAGAGAGTAGCGCAGCAATTCGACTGGCAGAAAGAGACTGGAGAGAATTAGTGAGAGCGGAATAGTTGATAGGAAGAAAAGCCCTAAACTCCACATTTTCAATGAGAGCTATATGAGTGGGAACACCCCAGATGTGTGAGCCGAACTCTATACAGGGACGAACAACACCCCTATAAAGATCAAGCAAATAGGGTCGCCTTAATAAATTATGAAGGAACTTCAGAACACTCAACCTCTTAGAAGCTTGTTTAGAAAGAGAAGTAATGTGATCTTTCCAATAAAAATCACGAGAAAAAGAAACACCGAGAATATTAAGGATAGACGAAGTTGTGTGTTTTCGAAGGTGTCGTAATTGTGTGGAAGGTTGTGTCCAGTAGAGAGATGGAGAAATTGAGCTTCGGAGGTATTTAATATGACCATGCTTTCTCTGTCCCAATTTGAAATACAAGAAAGATCAGACGTTAGGTGTTCAAAGACTACCATCCTTGCGTCAATTAGCTGCTGTTGGGAGGGGCGTCTCTCAAACTGAAAGGAGTAATGAAGGATGGGGTCAAAGACATAGGAGTGGATAAGTGACAAAGTACTAGAGAAAAAGTCATTTATGTAAAGAATAAAAAGTATTGCGCATGGAACAGAACGTCGAGGATTATCACTATTAATAGATTTAAAGGATGAGCGGTGGCCGTCTACAGCAGCTGCAATAGAGTGACTGGAAAGGAAATCACAGAGAAGGAATAGATACCAAATAACGGAAGTTTTGAAATAAAAGGTTTGTGCCAGACTCTATCGAAGGCTTTCGATATGTTTAGCACCACTTTGAAAGATTCACCGAAATACCGAAATGCGGAGAGCCAAAAGTCAGTGAAAGGAAAAATAGATCACCAGTAAACGCATTTTACGGCGGAAACAGTAACTGGCGATCAGAGATAAAATTAAAGAATCGAAATGTTTCCAGATCTTCCTGTTATGGTTGTTAGATTCGAAAACTTTCAAAAGAACAGGTGTTAAAGAAACGGGATAGTAGTTTGAGGGTTGAAAACTGTATCCGCTACTTTCGCATAGGTTGAATGAGCGCACGTTTTCAGCAAGAATGGAAGTTTTAGGTTGAAAGACAGGGTGCAAGCTCAGAACACAACAGTGGAGGGGATTGAAGGAGGAAGAATAGCTCTGGAATCGTCTAACGTTAAATTAGAGGTAAAAGTTTGAGCAAAAACTTCTGCTTTAGATGAGAGCAAAACTGCAATTGTGCAGTCAGAAGATAATAGAGTATGGAAAGAGGAAAAAGCAAAGTTAGAGGGGAAAATCATTACAAAATACAAGAAAGGGCGTGAGAAGGAGAACCAAAAAGATTGTTGTATTTTCTAATGAAAAAGAATTTTTTATGTTACGGAAAACAGATTTTGCAAGACTCAGAGATGAAATTTAAATTGCATGCCTTTCTGAAGTTTGAAGATAACAGAGTTAAACCACGGTGTGTTTGATTTAGTAGAAGGGAAAGAATATGGAATGTACGATTCCATGCAGCAGGGAATCACCACGGTTTAGCGCTATACGCATTAAGAGGAGCCCCTCCCACGAAAACAGTAATCATTCCATAGGAAATCAGAAATGTAAATAATATATATATATATATATATATATATATATATATATATAATATATATATATATATATATATATATATATATATATATTCGACTTATTCAGCTTATCTGCTAAATAGTGAAACGACAGTTTTTACATATATAATTGATGCCAACTTCTGTCCCCTCCCTCCTCCCTCCCTCCCTCCCTCCCTCCTCTCTCCCTCCCTCCCTCCTCCCTCCTCCTCCCCATATACTGCTTGGTAAAAGGAAGCAATACTTTAAGGAAGGTCTATCAAACTGTAATACAGAACTTTTAAAATCCTTGAAAATAAAATAACTAAATGTTTTTGAGTTGCTTTAAATAAGTTTTTTAGAATAGTAAAATATGTACATATTAAATTCTAAAATA
>SEYY01020888.1:30000-33959 GCA_009176605.1 Armadillidium nasatum | reverse complement strand
GCATAACATCCGCATTAAATCTGACATCTGCATCCGCAGTTCATCCGTTGATTAAATTTTTTATAGCAATAAAAAAAATTATCTTTATTATATATATATATATATATATATATATATATATATATATATATATATATATATATATATATATATATATATATATATAATATATATATATATTATATATATATATATATATATATATATATATATATATATATATATATAATATATATATATATATATATATATATATATATATATAAACTTTTGTCTCCAATTCAATCTTAGATGATTTCGGAGCTGTTCCTACTCCTTCAGCTCACTCCAGCTCATTTATGCCTAAAATTACTATTTCGTCTTTGTCCTTCAACTTCAACCTTTCTTTATTGTCGGAAACGTGCGCTCATTCAGCCTGTACCGAAGAAGGGAGACCCCTCTCAACCCTCTAACTACCGTCCCATTTCTTCAACCTATGTTCTTTCTAAAGTTTTCGAATCTATCATTCACAGGAAAATTTGGAAATACCTCAATTATTCAAATCATATTGTGTGATCGCCAGTATGGCTTTCGTAAAAAACGCTCTGCTGGTGATCTCTTCCTCTTTTCTCTGACTATTGGTCTTATACTCTTCGGTGAATTATTTTCTGTCGCGCTGGACATATCGACAGCTTTCGATAGTCTGTCACAAAGCTTTGATTTCAAAAACTTCCCTATTTTGGAATCTATCCTCTTTGTGATCTTTTTTTTGCTTTCATTGTGTGTTCATTTTTGAACGAAAAAACCAGTAGTTTGGTGCGTTCATTTTGATGGCACATTGACCATTTATTTTTTAGAGTGTTCTATAGCAGTTGTTGTAGACGTCCACCGTTCATCCTTTAAATATATTAACAGTGGTGTTCCTCAATGATCTGTCCTATCCCCAAACACTTTTTCTACTTTTTATTAATAACTTTCTCTCTATTACTTCATCCCCTATCCACTACTATTCTTATGACTCCACCCTACATTACTCCTTTCAATTTTCAATTTAAAATTGGGGATGAGAAAACCTGGTTATTTTCAATGCCACTAAAGGTCAGTTCCTCCATCTCTCTATTTCATTCTCCTGTTCTTACTAACAATCTCCAGTCTCTTTCTTCCCGTCGAATTGCTGCATCACTTTCTCTGTACTATCGCTATTACAACGGACATTGCTCTCCTGAACTTTCACGTCGCATACCTCCTTCATTGAGAAGGGCTCGTGCTACACGACTTTCTACACAGTCTCATCCTTTCTCTTTCCAACTCTTCGACCCCAGACTTAACCGCTATCCTCACTCTTACATGTACTCTACTGTTAAAGTCTGGAACAGACTCCCTTTATCTGTTTTCCCAACTTCCTTTGACTTGCACACTTTTAAACGCCGTGTATTGGGTCACGTTGGCCATTAGCGACGAGATTCCGAATGTTCCCCAGCTCTGGTGGAATTTGGTAAGCCTCCGGCCTTTGCCCACCAGAGAAAACATAAATATATATATATAATATATATATATATATATATATATATATATATATATATATATATATTATATATATATTATATATATATATATATATATATATAAACTCTTTGAAACTTGTTTAATGTGGAAAGCAGTGTAATTCTTCAAAAAATGTTTGTGTGAAAGATCTCATTGAGTAGATAGATGAAGGATTTGTTACTTCTTTTTTTTTTCTACGTTATCACCATTCACAGGCAGAGTCCTTTTCAAGGAGGGGGCATAATTAAAGGATAAAAGAAAACTCATCCAATTTCGAACCTAACGTAGATCCCTCAGCTGGGAACAGACGGAGGATTTGAAGAGAGGTAGGTTAAATACAACAGGAAAATCAGAAGAAATTAGGAAGTTCCACAATAAAGATGTGGCTGGAAAGAAGGACGCACCACAACGTGCAGGCCTAGAGTTTGCAATGCTTATACAAAGTTCATGTGCAAGCAAAACACCCCTTGTTCTGCGAGGGCGACGTAATGGTGTTTTAATGCGAGAGGTCAACTCCCTCGAGCACCTGTCTTTGTAATACCTATTGTGACGCAATGCCTCCCAATTAACCAGATAAAAGAGCCAGAAAGTACGTTTAGGGCAGGGTGGAGCTGCTGGAGAGAAAGTGAGATACTTAAGAGCTATAAGATTGTGGTCAGTGTTACCGATAAGAGGGAAAATGATGTAATTATAACGAGAAGGAGTAATGGTGAAGCACAAGTCAAGTGTGTTTAAGAATTGGTTAGGACGATCTTGGATGTATGTAGGTTCCCTAATCAATAGCTCCAGATCATTGAGAATCTGAATGATTTAGCCTCCTCCCCACCTGTATCAGTATGAGAGGAGCCCAACAACTCAGTGTGGTTATGTTGAAATCCCCTAAATATTGGACCTCGGCATTTGGATGGGAAGATGTAACAATCTCGTTAACTGGAAAATCTGTTCAACTAGGGGAACAGTAGCAGAAACACAATATAATTATAATTGTAGGAAGAAATATTTTAAGCCATAAAACATCGAAATTAGGGGATTCAAGGTTTTCGAGACGTGTCACTGGACTGTTAATGTTTATATACTCACAGATCCCACCCTTTGGCGAAAGTTGTATAATAAATTATAGTTAGAGATATTAAGATTACTAGAGAAGGAATCCCTTGATACTGGGTCTCAAACAGAAGTAGAATGTTTGAATGTGAGTTAGAAAGGTGATGCTCAACAGATGCGAAATTAGCAATTAGACCACATACATTAACAAAGTCAATAGAAAACCCACTCTTGAGCTCATCCCCACCCCATGGCCCCGAACACGCAGACAAGCCATTCAGAATTACAACCACAAACACTACTCCACACTCGAACAACAATAAATAAATTTAAATAATAATCACAGAAACAGAAAAACTTTTAAACTCGTTTAAAAACAAAAAATAAATAAAATTATTATAATTGATTAAACTTAGAAAAAGTACGATAAATCAAACTAGCAGTATACTGTAAACTAACTGAATTTATGAAACAAAAACAAAAAATAAAATAAAATACCAGTAACCTAAATACTACCTACAACTAATTAACTAAAAACTAAATAGTTAAAAGGAAAAAAACGAAACACTTATCTTATTTGAAGCAATAAACTTTCTAACAGTTGTTAAAACCTCTTTTAAAATAAATAATAAAGGAGAGCACTTGATAAATACACACACACACACACACATGAATAGCGGATAAGATACAATAGAAACATGAAACATAAAATCAACCCATTAGCACTACTTGACACCACGAAATCTAAGACTAAAAACAACCATGTATTTTTCTCCACCAGATGCAATAGAATTACATGAGATAACAGAGGTTAGTTGCTAAATTGTCAGTCAGTCGTCAAGCATTAAGCATTAAGAGTTTTGTAGAAATTTTTTTTTTTTTTTTTAATGGAAAGAGTAATGAAGATTGGAATCATCAGAGAACATTTTGCTTATAGACGTTAATTAGCATCAGTATTGATAGATTTGATGGGTGAAAGGTGTCCTTCTACAATATTCTTTATAGAGCGAGTGGTAACTTTTTCAGAGAGAAAGATGAACATGAGATATGGAAGTTTAGAAATAAAAGAATTGTTTGACACAGTATCGAAACTTTCAATATATTCAACTCTACTTCAGAAGATTAATCTTATTTGCTGAAGAACAGAGGAACAAGGTTCAGCGAGAAGGGGATAGGGATCCCCAGACTAGTGTTTTTGTAGAAGCCATGCTGTGATCTGAGATAATCATAAAAGAATTATCTTGTCCAATTCGTCCTCTTTATGACTGATTGAAATAAAAACTTTTGGAAGAATAAAAGTTAAAGAAACTGAGCGATAATTAAGGGATTGAGATAGGCCTTTTTCATTCACTAACTAAATGTATTGAGAATCGCAAGAAGGGTTGGGTACC
>SEYY01020888.1:22500-25000 GCA_009176605.1 Armadillidium nasatum | reverse complement strand
CATTTAAATCCGCATCCGCACGTGATGAAAATTCTATATCCCGCATCCATATCCGCAAATGAGAAAAAATGACATCCGATCCATCACACCATATATATATATATATATATATATATATATATATATATATATATATTATATATATATATATATATATATATATATATATATAATATATATATATATATATATATATATATATATATATATATATATATATATATATATATATATATATATATATATATATATATATATATATATATATATATATATATATATATATATATATATATATATATATATATATTATATAATATATATATATATATATATATATGAGAGCCAAAAGCATAGGCGACAGGACTAGCAACCCGGTCCTATAATTATTGCTTACTGCTTTCAACATCTAAATTATCAGCATGGGAAACCACAGCTCCTAGAAACAACTATCTTCTGGAGAGCTCTTTGAGAAAGTGTTTAGAGGTTATATGAAAAAGGTGCTAATCCCACTGAAAGGGTGAAAATACTACCTCGGGGTTCAAATAAAACTCAAGGACTGACACTGAAACCAACGAGCCGAAAAACATGATATTTTAGAGCAGCACTCTAGGAGAGGGACTTTTAAGAGCAGATGGCGAAATATGGTCCCACTGACAGGGGGGTGAAAGCCCTTTCACGAATATTATATATATATATATATATATATATATATATATATATATATATATATATATAATATATATATATATATATATAATATATTATATATATATTATATAATATATATATATATATATATCATTCAACCATGTATATTCACAGTTGGTAGCATACAAGAACACAAACACGCACATATTGTACTTCCATGGGTATCACTTAAGCAAGTGCGAAGTTTTCCAGAAATTCTCGTGTGAACATTGTAAACATTACAACTGTTAGAGCATTTTGTGAATAATAAAGATGTAATAAACTTATGTCTGTGAAAGTGTTAGTCTCTATTTTATTGTGTTTAAAACTTTTGTGCCTTAAAGAACTCTAGATTATAAAATGCTCATGTATATTTTCCCCCTTTTCTGAATTTTAAGATTTAAAGTTAAGAAGTAAAAAAGAGGAAAACCTTATTTATGACATATGATTCCTGTTTTGTAACCTCCCAAAAGGCGGAGCATGCGCTGTGGGGCGGGACAAATGCACTCTCAAATATTTATAAATTACGTAAATAAATCCAAAAGTAATTGCTCTGTAATGACACTCTCACTTTATTTGTAATATCAAAATTATCATAAATCACACCATTTCTATTTTGGGGTGAGGGCTTAAACATCTTATTCCTGGCACGGGTTACATTTACTGTACGATATGTTTCTCTTCATTTCAGTATTGGCACCAAAACCTTTTCTTTTCCTCACAAATTCCAGTGTTCGTTCTAAAATAATTCAGTCTGTGTTGGGAAGTCGTGGTGTGGGTGTGTTTTTAATACGAGTTTTTAAAATCGAATCTCTTGTCATCTGATTGCTATACTATAAAATCTATCGAGATAACAAGATGCACGACATAATATTCACGCCGGTGATTTGATTTAATTGTAAAATATTGTAATTGAGCCTTTATTTTTAAAAGAAATTAGATGATCCTTAAATAGATAAGAGCAGTGTTGGAAGGTATCAAGTAAATTTATTCAAGAACTTCATTCGCAGCGAATCTAGATGGGTTGTTATGCTCTTTTAAACACTCTAGACAAGAATGCTTATAACAGATAGTTTTGCATTATGCTTTTAAAATAATTCATTACTTAAGGCACTATAGATGAAAAAACTTTTTATTTTTTTTGTTTACTTTTTTTTTCTTGTAATAGATTAAATATAATAAAATGATATCTTGCTCTAATGTTAGGGGTTATGAGAAATTCCATAATATTATTATTATTATTTATACGGTGTACATTAAACATAACTTAGTACAATGATTCGCACTAAAGTTTATAAAGGAGTGAACGAAATGCACCCTGGTAGCACCGGTACCCGGTCGCAGGGCAGCGTAGGGTCTTCGATGCGGAATAGCCATGCTGATTCCCTATGTCACTCGGTACAAGGTAAGCTTAATTAGGCTACCTTTTAATTTATTATTTCTAATTGAAACCTCAAGTCTTCTGTCATGCTTATTTCAGATCACACACACATCTCTTCATTCAATAGTATTTTCATTAAATTTAAATATATATATATATATATATATATATATATATATATATATATATATATATATATATATATATATATATATAATATATAATATATATATATATATATTATAATATATATTATATTATATAAAACTTAAAAAAAATAAAGTAAAAAAAAAAAAAAAAATTTTGAAAATTTTTTATTAATATATATATATATATATATATATATATATATATATATATATATATATATATATATATATATATATATATATATATATATATATATATATATATGATTAGTTTAATCCG
>SEYY01020888.1:0-20000 GCA_009176605.1 Armadillidium nasatum | reverse complement strand
TGAAATAAACGACATGAACAGATAAAATTGTAAGAGTGAAAAACTTCATTTACTTTTAGAGAAACGTTCAATCGATAAATGAATTTTTTTTGTCGCCTATTATTTTTGGAGCTTTGTATGAGGGCAATTTTAAGATTTATCAGTAGGTTATGATAATAAATTTTACTGAAATGGATGTTACAACTTACGTTCACTCGAGTATATATATATATATATATATATATATATATATATATATATATATATATATATATATATATATATATATATATATATATATATAATATATATATATATATATATTGTTACCTCGGACACCCTTTATCAAAGCCTACAATTACGAGTTCACTTTCTGAAATGGATGTCTTAACTTATTGAGGGTACAAACAAAGAGAAAGAAGTTCTATTATGCATGTATATATATATAGTTTTAGCAAAAATGTCCAGTAATAGCTTTAATTAATTCCACTGTAATTCCTCTAACCTAACTACTCTAGCTTAATCCTTGCCGAAGATAAAAACAGAATATAAACAATATTTGATAAGATAAATTACAGAAATAAACGTGGAACAATGACCATATTAGATTTCACTTATTCTCCATTCTTGTTTGAAAGTAGAATTGCGAAATCAATTGATTGTTCCACAAAATCGAGTTGCCTATTCGAATTCTTTCTCATTGCTTCTATCAAATTCTAACTTCGCCAGCCTTCTTTATTGATGCTTAACCGAGCTCTAGATTTCTCCAACAGGCGTCGTCGACCAAATCTTTAGGTACGACCCTCCGAAAGCGGATCTTGTCATAGCGAACTGACGAATTTAAGACCTACAGTGCGACATCTTAAGACGATGAAGGAAAGAACTCGAAACTATTGGCTCTGACGTTCGCGACACTTGTTCGACACTAGAAATCACTCCGAACACCGATTTCCGTTTTCATGTGACTTAGAACTTGATTCGTTTACAAATATCGTCACGTTGACACAGAGCCCCTTTTCACTGTAGAGCTTTTACATAATTTGATTAGTGAGCTTCTTATTAGGGAACACCAGAACTAGAGAGCTTCTACATTGACAATTTCTTGACTAGATTTTTTTTCACCCTCTAAAGACAGTTTACACTTCCAATTCACTTTATAATATTAGAGCAAATACAGTCCCATACTGCAGAACACTCCTAATCTTATGAGTTACTTAATTGGTTTGTAATGTTGACGTATTATCCTATCGCAATATATATATATATATATATATATATATATATATATATATATATATATATATATATATATATATATATATATATATATATATATATATATATAACCCTAGTTTGCTCTTTATAGAGTTGTTCGTCCCTGTATGAAGTACATGAAGTACATCTCACACATCTGGGGTGTTATCACACATACAGCTCTTCTCGAGGTGGAGTATATATATATATATATATATATATATATATATATATATATATATATATATATATATATATATATATATATATATATATATATATATATATTAGTGAGGGGACGATTAATCGTCATAGTTATTGTCATTGGCAAAATCGGTTTACTTTTCTCAATCGTTATCGTCAATTTTTTGCCGATTATGTCGCCAATTACTTTACATATATTAACTTCAAAATATTCCTGCTTCACTCTCTTCTATTGATCATAAAAGGCTGTTTTAGTGGGTCCAAATGTAGGTCTACTCTCCAAGACGAATTCGAATTACCAAAGAAACTGAAGAAAAGATTGTTTTTGCATCACAGTTTAAGCTCTCAAAATTTAAAGCACTAAAATTTAGCATGTCTGTCCATGTTCTCACATATTAAAATTTTAATAATCAATGTTCTGAAGATACTAAAGAGTGTACCATTTGCTCTCGTCTCGAGATATGCAGTAACAGTTTTAAGTTAATAAAATACCACAAAAAGTGTTGGAAGTGATCGCCACGCAATTAGCATCAAGGCATGTTGCAGTTGCATCCACTTTTCCATGTTACAGAAGGTTGCCTCCAAAGTCCCTTGGAAATGACCCGATCTTCAAAGAAGGACTCAATTTCTTACATGGTTACCCGTTGGAAGTGTGAGAGGTGGCGCAACCTCTAGGGATTCTACATTGCTTCTCACACCAAGGTTTGTTTGTAGCAAATTTCATTCTCCTATGACCAGTACTTTGATATCCAAATCATATCTGGGGCCGAGAGCGAGTGCGAAACTCTATATCATACTACGGTGTATATTAAAATTAGGTGTATTTACATAATTTGAAACATGAATAAAGAAAAGACAATTTAATATATATATATATATATATATATATATATATATATATATATATATATATATATATATATATATATATATATATATATATATATATATATATATATATATATATATATATATATATATATATGGGTTGGAGAAAATAATCTGAACTCCTCGCATGTACACAAGATTTATTAATAAAGAGATGGGCCACCATTTACATTTAGAACAGGTGCAAGTTCTTCGCATAATAGATCCTTAAAGTGCTTTGAATAGATTTCAAACGGAATATTGTTCCATTCTGTAGTAAAACATCCTCCAGTTGCTTCAGAGATGTTGGAGGTGGAAAACTATATCTTATTCTATGCTTTTAAAATGTTGAGGTCTGGGTCTGGTAGTTGTGCTAGCTAAAAAAGATGTTTTATAATATTCTCTGTGCTCTTCAAACCAAGACTGAATTATTTTTTGCCCTGTTTATAGGCACATTATCATCCTGGAATTTGGCAGTGTTTGGCAGTAATATGCTGATCATGGTTAGAACTTCATCGTTGAAGATGTCAAAATATTTTTTTATCAGTTATCCGACCATTGATGGTAATGATAGGACTGGTTGAATACCTAGATATAGGTAATTGGGCAACCATATCATTACGGAAAACACCATCATGCTTGACTGTAGGAAGAATGGAGTTCGGATAGTAGATTTCATTTGAGGTTTTCGAAACAATAACTCCGCCATTCGTTTAGAACAATGTTAACGATGATTATTTGACCATACCACATTATTTCGGTCATCAATTGTCATGCTTTTTTGATCATCGTAAAATTTCTAACGCAATTTAGCGTTCTCATATATTCATTATGGTCTGCTTTTATTTTGAATAAAAATCATAATCTTTAACTTTTTGTCCACCATTCATCTTCATGCACAAAATAAAATGATCATCAATATTAAGTGTTGAACTTCCTTTATTTTACTATTGTTTTGTCGTCGATTTTGAACGTTAATAATAATAATAAAAATAATAATAATAATAATAATAATAATAATAATGAAAACAACAAGAAAATAATAATAAAAATAAATGGAAAAAAAAAAAAAAAAAAAAAAAAAAAAAAAAAAAAAAATTTTTTTTTTTTTTTTTTTTTTTTTTTTTCCTTTAATATTTGTTTCCCCTCACAAGTAACAAAATATTTGAAAGGGAAATTTCGTGTTTCTCTCGAAAGGAGACAAAATTTCCTATTTTTGTATCTTTAAAAAAAATACGCAGAGTTTTTAATTTTTTTTATTTTTAATTTAGTTTTTAAAGTATACATTCTGAAAACAAATTTTTTTTTTTTTTACAAAATCGATAATTTTCACACATCCACATATTATATATATATATATATATATATATATATATATATATATATATATATATATATATATATTTATATATATAATATAATAATATAATATATAATTATATATTATAATATATTATATATATATTCTCATTTGCGGATGCGTATGTTGAATTTTCGAAAGTGCGGATACAGATGCAGATGCGGATGTTAATTTTGATAAGGATGCGAATATGCTTATGCCACCACTATATATATATATATATATATATATATATATATATATATATATATATATATATATATATATATATATAATATATATATATATATATATATAAATTGGGATAGCTTCTTTCTTAGAGAACCTTAATCTAATTAGAAAGATAAAACCAATACCAAGTTTTTCTACATTCTCATTTAATACACTGTGAACGTTTCATCCCTTATCTCCGCCTTCAGCCTTTATAATACGAAAACCCCTAGACTTCACCTTTTCGAGAAAAGCTGTATGTGTGGAACCACCACAGATGTGTGAAGTGTACTCCAGACAGAGACGAACAACACCACTATAAAAAGCAAGGAACTGGGGTGGTGTGAAGATATTCTGAAAGCTCCTTAGAACACCTAACCTCCTAGAAACCTGTTTAGACAGAGAATATTAAGGGGAGGTGAAGGCTTGAGTTGTGTATTTTTGAAGAAATTATAGTTGTGTGGAAGATTGTGTGGTATTGAAAACGACCTTGTTTTTTCTGCCCCGATTTGAGATGCGAAATAGATCAGAGGTTAGTTGCTCCAAGGCTACCTACCCTCCTTTCGTCTATTAACTGCTGTTGAGAGGAACACCTTTCAAATTGAAAAGAGTAATGAAGATTTGAGTCATCGGCATTGGAGTATATAGGAGATGAAGTAACAGAGAGAAGGTCATTAATGAAAAGGAGAAACAGTGTTGAGGATAGGACAGATCCTTGAGGAACACCACTATTAACAGATTTAAAAGGATGAACTGTAGCCGTCTACAACAGCTGATATAGAACGATCAGGAAGAAAATAAGAGAGAATGATAGATTACGAAAGAGGTAAGTTTGGAAATCAAAGCTTTATGCTATTCTTTATCGAAAGCTTTCGATATGTCAAGCGCGACAGCAAAAGATTCACGAAATGCCGAAGAGCCGAGGACCACAAATCAGAGAGAAGGGAAAGAAGATCACCAGTAGAGCGTTTCTTACAAAAAACACACTGACGATTAGAGAAAAGATTTGAAGAATTGAGATGTTTCCAAATCTTCCTGTTAAGGATAGATTCGAAAACTTTAGAAAGAACGGAGGTTAAAGAAATGGGATGGTAGTTAGAGGATTGAGAGGGGTTCCTCTTTTTCATAATATAATAATATATATATATATATATATATATATATATATATATATATATATATATATATATATATATATATATATATATATATAGATATAGATATAGATATAGATATAGATATATAGATATAGATATGGATATATAAATTCATGAGCAAGCAAGGCACTCCTTGTGCTGCGAGGACGACGCAATGGTGGTGAAATGCGAGAGGTCAACTCCCTCCAGCACCTGCCTTTGTATCACCTATAGAAAAGAGAGAGTGCACCAACGTCACGTCGCAGAGAAAGAGAGTCAAGGGAGTTTGAAAGTAGGGGACAATTTATTCTCTCTTAGCCTTAGACTCAACTTAATCCAAAAGTAGGGTGGAACCGGAACTATGGACCGACCGGAGCCCCGGCCAACTCCGGTCAACCCCGCCCATTTTTACTGACCGGCTAAAAATCAGAGAAATCCGGGGTTTGCCTGCCGGGGTTAAAATGGAAAATTATACTTATTAATGGTGGATTAAATGAAACAAAATATAAGAAAATTAAGATTTTTATTCTTCCTTTTTCAAAATTTCTTTTTCTTTTTGCTTTTCTTTTGACCGCTCCTCTTCTGCTAGTGAATGTTTATCTTTGTGTTTTGATTTTAGATGTCCCCCATAAAGATTTGTTGAAAAATATTTACTTGGGGCACCCGGAGGTCTTCTTCTAATTTCCTGGCTGCAGATGTTGCATTTACCTATTTCGAGCCCATCCTGAAACATGGTAAATACTCCCATACTGCTAAAGCTGATCTTTTAGCCATAGTGACTGAAAGTATAAACAAAATAATAATTTTGAATTAACGTACCTAAATGACATAAGTTTGATACACAACAATAAAATAGCAATGATATATGTAATAAATCCAGGTTATATTGATAAAACTTATTTATTTGGTCTTACATAAGTAAATCTGTTGAATCACTATTGTAAATCAGAAAAAAAATTTCACAAGTTTTTGTACTTTTTAAAACTTCTATTATACAAAATCTATAATTTTCTGAAAAATGCGTTTGATCATTAATTTAAGTGCATGTTGACTATTCTACTTCTTCCTTATAATTAAATTAATCTCGATTAAATTTAAATCTAATTTTCTTATCCTAAAATTTCAATGCTTTTGACCTCTTTACAAAATTTAGGTAACCCCGGCCAGAACCCCGGCTCCGGTCGTTCCCTTATATATATATATATATATATATATATATATATATATATATATATATATATATATATATATATATATATATATATATATATATATATATATATATATATATATATATATATATATATAATAATAATAATAATAATAATAATAATAATAATAATAATAATAATAATAATAATAATAATAATAATAAATAATAATAATAATAATAATAATAATAATAATAATAATAATAATAATAATTATTTAATTTTTTTTCTTTTGAGCGAATTATAGTTTTTGTATATGAAAGTAGATTTTCCATTGAAGAATTTAAAACTTGCCAGATGACAATAGTCGTACACACGTACACGCACACGCACACGCACATCACATACACACGCACATGCACGCAGTTGCTTCAATATGAAATATATACATTCCATTTCAATACACCATATTACCTACCTGTTTTATAATGAATAAAATAGATGAATATACATGAATATCCATAAGATATGTATTTGTTTGGACTCCATACCCCGCCTGCAATGTATTTATAGTATAGTGGTAGATAATTTCTCACTATTATCACCATCCTCCTGTAGGCGCAAGCTCCTGCTAGATTTTTCGGACGAAATCCTTCCACTACTATCTATCATCATACGCTCCTATCTCTTCTATCTCAGCCATGGTTCTCCTCCTTCTCTCGCTCGCTCCTTTACACCATCTTTCCATCTAATCTTCGGTCTCTCCACCCACTTTCCTTCTACTTGTCTCCATTCATAATATTTTCTTGCATACATATTTCCCTTCATCTTCTTTACATGCCCAAACCACCGTAACTCTCCTCTCTCAACAAGCTCCAATATACTTTCCACCCCCCAGTTCCACCATCACATCATTCGTTTCTTGCTCTGTTCAGTCTTGTCTTTTATCAGTCTCCAAACTTTCATTTCACTTGCTTGTATTTTGCGTTTTGCCTAGGTGTTAAGTGAACAGGCCTAATACCCATAAGTCAGTATGGGTCTCAGTATGCTGGTATGCAATGTTTTTTTAACCTTCTGTGGCATGCTCCGGTCCCTGAACAATGGATATAGTGAAGCAAAAGCCCCATTGAACCTATCAATTCTATGATTCAGTTCCATGGACGCATCATTTTTTGACTCATTAGACACTCGGAGATATTCATACTGGTCCGTTTGTTTCAGTATTCTATCCTCTATTCTCACATCCATCTCTCCCCAATAACTAATTGCCAACATAACCTCTGTTTTTTCTCTACTTATCCTCATCCCCTTTGACCTCAGCACCTCATCCCACACATTAGTAAACATCTGCAGGGCTTCCTCAGTCTCCGAGATCAACGCAAGATCGTCTCCATATCCGAAAATCTCATCATCCATTCTCTCCTCACCAGCCTACCACTGTAGTGCATAAAAATTATGAACAATATTGGTGTCAGCACACTTTCCTGTTTCACCCCCGTCGTGCCTTCGAACCAGTTGCTATCGTCCATCTGTGTTTTTACCCTACACAAACTACTTACATAGGTTCTCCTTATCGCCCTTATTAGCTTCAACGGTTTCCCATATCCCTTTTTTGCAAGAACGTCCCATAAAACTCCTCGGGACACGGTCGAGCACCTCCAAATCAACAGAAGCCAAATATGACCTCTTGTTAAATTTATAGTTTTTTCAAATACCATTTTCAGTGAAAAAATGAAGTTACAGTCGATCTTCCAGGCTTAAAACCGTGATTCCATTTATCCAGTTTATTCTCGACTATGAACCGACCTTGGCCCCGGCCCCGTCATTCCCCGGCCACGACTAAAAATTAGGGAAACCGGGGTTTGCCTGCCGGGGTTAAAATGGCAAATTATACTGAAAGGGACAGTCCAATTTCAAATTTCAAATTTTTTTTTAGTTGATTCTCCTGAAATTTTCAGTGTATATAGCTTTTTCCCGGTGATAAAAGTCCATTTCTAGCATTTTTCTGAGTCTATATCGGTTAAAAAGCTTTTTTTTTGAAATTTAATCCTTTTTCAAATGATTGGTAGAGCCAAACCACTTTTTGGAATAACCTGCAATTTGGAATGTATATTCAGAATTCTATTGGCTACAAAAGCTTTTATCAGACTGTTGTTCCCAGAGTTATAGAAAATATGTTATAAGCCCAAAAGTGAACAACCAACTATCGAAAAAAAATGTCTTTTCGAACAAAAAAAAAAAAAAAAAAAAAAAAAAAAAAAAAAAAACTGCAACTCTAACATTTCAGATTTATGGGAAGTATATAGAGGAAGGATGGGGCTATAAATTTCTCTCTATACTTTATTCGATGTGATTCGTTGGTTTCGAGATATAGCCTCTCAAAAAAGGTCCATTTTTTACCAAATTTCAAAAATTCTCGAAGTTTGAGAGGCTATATCTCGCTTCAAACAAATAACATTTAATAATGCACAAAATAAAAGTTGTAGCCCTGTCCCTCCTCTAAACAGTATCCAAAAATAAAATAATTAGTAGGTAGCGTTTTTTTTTTAAATAATTTTTTCCTCCGGAAGGGTACGATTTTTGCAATTTTTTTCCTAGACGTGATATCAAAAATCTGTTCTCATTAATGCAAGAAATTAGGGCCAAAATAATTCAGTTAAATTTTCAGCTCACGTGGACCAGTGGTTTGACCCGGCTATTCATTTTTTTTTTAACTTTGGATCCAAATAACTTTCAAACCGGTATAGACTCAGAAAACGCTCGAATCAACTTAGAACTTCGAGAAAATGCAAATACCCTGAAAATTTCAGCAGTTTTTATGGTATAAATTTAATAAAAAACAGAATTATCTGAAGATTATTACAACCCCTCTATCTGTCAGCATTACTATTTTTGTCTGATTTTAGAACGAAAATATAAAAAGTTTTGACTTCACGAAATTGAGCTTCCACACTAATATAAAGAGGATTTTATAAGAATGCCGTTATTTATTATTAGGTAAAATTTGTTTATTCTTTACATAGTAGTTTCTTTCAATGACTGTATTTCTTCTCTTTTTGAGCTTAACACTAAGTAGGCGTATGGTTCTGATGGCATCTTTCATCGGTTCTCAAAACTTGTGTTTCTGAGCTTGCACCCAACCTTGGTGAAATTATTTCGTTTCTGTCTTTCTACTTCGAAATTCTAACTCTTCCAATTTCTTTAAATCCGTTCTTTCTCGAATCTACCCTAAACAGGAATATTTGGAAACATCATGGTTCTTCTAATTTTATTTCAGATCTCCAGTACGGCTTTCATAGGAAGTGCTGTACTGGTGATATTTCCCTTCTCCTTAACTCCTGGTCCTCTGCTCTTTGAAATTTCGGTGAGTCTTATGCTATGACGCTGGAATCTCGAAAACACTTTGGTAGATTCTGGTAGAAAGCTTTGATTTCTAACATCCCTCTTCGCTTTATCGGTATATATCCTTCTCTGATTTCCTTTCCGTTCGTTTTAGATCATCTGTTCTGTCGTAGACGGTCACAGTTCATCTTTTAAATCTGTTTATAGTGATGTTTTTCTGGTATTTGTCCCATCCTGTCCATTCCTATGCCCACGACTCTACCCACCCTTCATTATTCCTTTCATTTTGAAAGATGTCTCTTCCAACGTTAATTAATTGGCGCTAGGAGGGTGGCTTTGGAGTAACTAACCTCTGATCTATCTCGTATTTTGTGACATGCGTTTCAACACAGTCGCATCCTTCTCCGTCCAACTGTCCGACACCAGACTTAACCATTATGCTCAATAATACACGCGTTCTACTTGTAGGTTTGTAACATTTTGTCTATTTTTCGGCTTTTCTTTTTACTTGAACTCCTTCATACGCCGTGTACCGTGACATGGCCTTTAGTTTGGCCTTTTCGGAAAATTTTCAAAGCCTCTTTAGAATGTTGTAACTTACCTACAAATATTTGTTTCTAATATATTTGAAATGATTTTTATGACATGCATTTTCATTACTGTCTTTATTGCCCAATTCTGACATCTATTTCTTTTCGTGTTTGATTCGATTCTTCTGAATGGCAAATGGACATTCCTTCAGAAATATTCAACTGATTAATAAAAAAAGCAAATCTTTAAGCTTTTTTTGTGCTCAAAATTCACATTTGAGATTACGTTCCTTCTGCTGAAGGGGTGCATCGAAACGTTTGTGACCAGAAGTAGTTAAATTAAAATATTAGCGTTTGTAATTTTTCCAATTAGTTGAAACATTTGGAAAAATGGCAAGAATGACGAAGTTTCTTTTTCTTTTCGTCTTTTCAATCCATTAACATCCTATCAGATAAACGACCAATCGGCATGGTTTAGCTTTAATATATTTCATGTCTGTCTCATTACGAACGAGACTTCCGAATAAGACAAACACAGACAGACAGACGGAGATTTATGATATTTTTATCTCTTAATTACATCTCCACGAAAAGCCGCCAAAGGCGTGCTTTAAACAATTTCAAATTTTGTTGTTCCTTCCAATGTACGTTGTGTAAAATGTCGGAAACGGGACGGGACGAAACTATGAGGAGGACGACATTTCGAGACGAAGCTTATGTAAATGAAAAAAGTTTAAGAACATTGAAAGAAGTTTAAAAACGCTTTCCTCTAAACTTTTAAAACCTGATATGAGCGACGATCTGTGAAGAAATGAAACACTTAAAATGTTCACAAACTTTCTCAACTTTTTAAAAGTAAATCCTACCAATTCTAATATCATATATATATATATATATATATATATATATATATATATATATATATATATATATATATATATATATATATATATATATATATATATATATATATATATATATATATATATATGACAGTGGTCAGGGAGGGGTCAAAGGTGTTAAAAACCTCCTCTCTGAAATTTTGTAGAATAAAATTTTTTGATGGTTAGAGTTCCTTTTTTTAATTATAAGAATAATATAATTCTCAGAGAAAATTAAAAGTATATATATATATATATATATATATATATATATATATATATATATATATATATATATATATATATATATATATATATATATATATATATATATATATATATATATATATATATATACACTATTTAAAAAAATAAGGTTAAGCATATTGTGCATTTTTTTTCCTTCAAATTACTTGCTATTATTAATGGAAAAATATAAATTAAGGAAAAAAAAATTAAAATAGAGTTCATTGACAGTTAATATCTCATAGGAGAAGATCTGTCGGAGGCAATAATACAAAAGGATTAAAGACACCGGGAATAAATGGTCATTTTGTGATAGGATAATGATATGAAGGTATAATTTTAGAGCGCTATTTTGCTTCATTTTTGTTCACAGTTCTTGGAACATGCAATCGAAGTACAACACATTAGAACCTTCATTGGCACAGTGAAAACGACTAAAACAAAGTTTTAGTTATGACATCACCTTTGTTCTCTTTCACTCTCTCATAATGTACGAGTACTACATTGCAGTCTCCATTAGTTGAGATACCAACTGCTCTTAATCATATTAAAAATGTGATGCTTATCTTCAATTGTTTTCATGCAATTCGCTTAATTGGTCATTGTAATATTTTACTTCTATTTATATAAATAGAATTGCTCAAGTGATTAAATTGCTTTGACTTGTGGTGCGGTGCTATTTTACTTTCTATTAATAAAAAAACTTCATTGTTGCTTGTTAAAGTCCATATGAAAAAAGACAAATTAGTACTTTAAAATCGCGATTGCAATTCCTCTTCTTCATGATTTTTCAAAGCTGTTATTGTTAGAAAGCAAGTTCATGAGTTACAGACCCATAATTACCAATCGTAGTAGTCATTCCATAATATCTAAAAAAAATTTACGAAATTTCTAAATAAATTTATGAAGTTACATTCAAGACTTAGAAACCTGAAAAACAAAAACCTAAAAGTCGACCATGTTATGCTCTCTTCGACTTTGTTAAATGCATTTCGAAACTTCACCCAAATTTTTTGTTATTATTAAGGATCTTCTTATCTATCCCAATCACTAAAAGAACCATAGAAAGATCTTCCTGTATTTTAAAAATACCCAAATCTTCCTTCGCAATTCTACAAGAGAGGAAAGATTAAGAGAACTGTCTTTAATAAGTGTTCAAAAATACTACACAATAAAAACTGAGGAAATGATCACATATTTTACTACTCGGAGACCAATTAAGAAGAATAAAGTTTAGAATATAAAATAAAATCGGTTTTGTATTTTGAAATTCCTATCAACAACAATTTAACATATATATATATATATATATATATATATATATATATATATATATATATATATATATATATATATATATATATATATATATATATATATATATATATATATATATATATATATATATATATATATATATATATATAGCAAATATTTTAGTATATTCAAAGGACTCCCGGGGGTGGCATTTCTCGATGTTGTTTAAATTAAAATAGTTTTCTATTTGTGCAGCGCAGATTTTTGTGAGGAATTTTTTTTTAATTTTTAATTTTTTTTATTTTTTTAAATAAAAAAATGTAGTTTTTATCACATGACCCCGAAAGATGTAGCTAGGTTTTCCATTTGAAGTTCTTTCATTTTAATTTTCAGTTTATATATATATATATATATATATATATATATATATATATATATATATATATATATATATATATATATATATATATATATATATATATATATATATATATATATTATTTATTTTTTTTTATCTCACCTCTGGTGGGCAAAGGCCAGAGGCCTACTAATGTTCCACCAGAGTTAGGGGGAAAGTCGGGAACATAATCAAATTAAAGGCCGACATGACCTGATACACGGCCTTTGAAGGTGCCTAAGTCATAGGAAGTTGGGAAAATAGATGAAAGAAGTGTGTTCCAGACTTTACCAGTAGAGTACATGTAAGATTGAGCATAGCGGTTCAGTCTGGGATCAGAGAGTTGGACAGAGAAAGGATGAGACTGTGTAGAAAGACGAGTCGCACGAACCCTTCTCAATGGAGGAAGTATGCGACGAGAGAGTTCATAAGAGCAGTGTCCATTGTAATAGCGATAGTATAGAGAGAGTGACGCAACATTTCGACGGGCAGAAAGAGATTGGAGAGAATTAGTGAGAGCAGGAGAGTTGATAAAGCGAAAAACTCTAGACTCCACCTTTTCCAGGAGAGCTGTATGAGTGGAACCACCCCAGATGTGTGATGCATACTCCATACAGGGGCGAACAACACCCCTATACAGAGCAAGCAACTGGGGTGGTTTGAAGAAATACTGAAGGCGAATCAGAACACCCAACCTCTTAGAAGCTTGTTTAGAAAGAGAGGTAATGTGATCTTTCCAAGAAAGATCACGAGAAAAAGAAACACCTAGAATATTAAGGAGAAATGAAGGTTTGAGTTGCGTATTTTCGAAGAAGATATCGTAGTTGTTTGGAAGATTGTGTCGAGTAGAGGGATGGAGGAATTGAGTTTTTGAAGCATTGAAAACGACCTTGTTTTCTCTGCTCCAATTTGAAATGAGAGATAGATTCAGAGGTTAGTTGCTCCAAGGCCACCCTCCTTGCTTCAATTAACTGTTGCTGGGAGGGGCGCCTTTCAAAATGAAAAGAGTAATGAAGCGTGGAGTCATCAGCATAGGAGCGGATAGGAGACGAAGTAATAGAGAGAAGGTCATTAATGTAAAGCAGAAAAAGTGTTGGGGATAGGACAGATCCTTGAGGAACACCACTATTAATAGATTTATAGGATGAACGATGGTCGTCTACAACAGCTGCTATAGAACGACCCGAAAGGAAATCAGAGAGAAGGTCACAGAGTGAAGGATAGATTCCGAAAGAGGGAAGTTTGGAAATCAAAGCTTTGTGCCAGACTCTATCGAAAGCCTTCGATATGTCCAGCGCCAAAGCAAAAGATTCACCGAAATGCCGAAGACCGGAGGACCAAGAGTCAGAGAGAAGGGAAAGAAGATCACCAGTAGAGCGTTTCTTACGAAAGCCATACTGGCGATCAAAGATAAGATTAGAAGAATTGAGACGTTTTCATCTTCCTGTTAAGGATAGATTCGAAAACTTTAGAAAGAACGGAGGTTAAAGAAATTGGACGGTAGTTAGAGGGTTGAGAGGGGTCCCCCTTCTTCGGCACAGGCTGAATGAGCGCACGTTTCCAGCAAGAAGGGAAGGTTGAAGTAGAAAGACATAGACGAAATAGTTTACCAAGGCAGGGTGCAAGCTCGGAAGCGTAAGTTTTGAGAACCACAGGAGGGATACCATTAGGAACCGTACGCCTTCTTAGTGTTAAGCTCAGAGAGAGCAGAAATGACATCTTTTGAAGAAATTACAATTTTAGGCATAAATGAGTTGGAGGGGGTTGAAGGAGTAGGAACAGCTCCGGAATCGTCTAAGGTTGAATTTAAGGCAAAAGTTTGAGCAAAGAGTTCAGCTTTAGAGGAAGGCAAAACGACAGTTGAACCGTCAGAAGATACTAGAGGAGGGAAAAAGGAAGAAGCAAAGTTAGTTGACATTTTTTGCAAAATGCCAGAAAGGGCGAGAGGAAGAGGAGCCTGAAAGATTATTGCATTTGTGACGGAGAAAAGAGTTTTTGGTATCTCGAAGAATAGATTTTGCACGATTCCGGGATGAAATATAAGTTGCGTGAGTTTCTGGAGTTTGAAGACGACGGTAATCTCTGAAGGCAGCATCCCAGTGGCGGATAGCACGAGAACAAGCTGAGTTAAACCAAGGTTTATTAGGTTTAGTGGAAGGGAAAGAATATGGAATGTACGCCTCCATGCCAGAGAGAATCACCTCAGTTATGCGCTCTGCACACTCCGAGGGACCCATTCCACGGAAACAGTAATCATTCCATGGAAAATCAGAAAAGTACGACCGCAAGTCAGACCAGTTAGTGGCAGCGAAATGCCAGAAACGTCTCCTCGCCGAAGGCGGGGGCCGTTCTTGCCGAAGACTTGAAGAGACAGGACAAGATACGTAGATAAGAAGATGATCGGATGAACCCAGAGGAGGAAAGAGTTTAACAGTATAAGGAGAAGGATTAGAAGTTAGAAAAAGGTCACGTATGTTGAGTTCATCACCAAGACGGTCAGGGATACGGGTAGGGAGATGCACCAACTGCTCAAGGTTGTTCTGGATAGAAAATTGAAAGGCAAGTTCACCAGCTGGATCATGAGAACTAGATGAAAGCCATTGGCGGTGGTGAACATTGAAATCACCTAAAATGATGATTTCGGAGAAAGAAGAAGAAGAAAGAATGTGTTCTATTTTGGAGTTAAGATAGTCGAAGAATTTTGGATAGTCTGTAGAGTTAGAAGATAAGTAGACAGAACAAATAAATTTAGTAGTAGAGTTGCAAGAAAGTTTATGCCATAAAGTAGAGAATTCAGAAGACTCCAAATTAGATACACGAGAACAGACAACATCATTGCGCACATATGCGCAACATCCGCCTTTGGCTGAAAATTGAGGATAGAGACAGTAGGAGGAAACAGAGTAGGGTTTGCTGTCAGAGCACTCAGACACCTGAGTTTCAGTTAAGAACAAGAAATGAGGTCTAGAAGAAGAGAGGTGGTATTCGACAAAGTGGAGATTAGAAAAAAGACCGCGGATGTTGCAGAAATTAATGAAAACGAAGACCGTGCACCAGGGCAAGTCAGCATAGAGGTCTTGGTGGCACCAACCCCATCACCGGAGGCCACCAACTCCCAAGTATAGATGGGGGAAGGAGTGTATGAGGGGCTATCTTTGGAATCCGCCCCTCTTGGATTCTCCGAGGCAGATTTATGTTTTGCCATTTTTGAATTCATTCAATAGGTAGTGTAAGCGTTTGTAAATTTGTAGGACACATGTAAAGAAGGAGGAAGGTTGGCGCATAGGCACTCCAATGTGAGTCAAGGGTACACTAGAAACCCTCTGAGAAGATGAAACGCGAAAAGGAACGAACCAAAGGGCTACGGAGTGAAACGAAATGGTCTAGCCCATCCTATCACCCCGTGTGTTAAGCCAAGTGGGGGGTACTTTCATCGCTTCCGCTTGCGCTACGTCCCCCTAAATATATATATATATATATATATATATAATATATATATATATATATATATATATATATATATATATATATATATATATATATATATATATATATATTTAGGGATGGAGTGAAGTATCGGTATCGGTAACGTATCGGTATCGGTTAAAAATGACCGATACCGATACCAGATTTTTTTCATCACTTTGGCTTACATTTTTTGGAATGTTCAATTTCCTTGACTGTAAAGTTTCGAATACCACGAAACATTGTTTTTCTTGATTTTCCAAATTTTCAATTAATTAATTACTAATTAATCGTTAATTACAATTGTTTGGCTTATATTCTATATCTCTGTAACTGCAGTTCCGATTTTGGTCAAATTAGAACAGTTAACTCTTTCTATAACAGATCAACTTGTTATTCTTAATTGTTCATTTATTTAATTACTTAATTAATTAATTAAATTATGTAATATTTTATTAATTTTACCTAATATTTTGAAACGTCGTTTCCCGATAATTTTGTTTCCAGAACATTGATATGTTGCTTTCCACTAGAAGTTTATTTTTTCAAATGCACAAAATTGTCTTTCAATTTATTTTCACGCCATTTACTTCTTACCATTTGGTTTGTTTTCTTAAATATTTTATTTTTATTTTAATCCTTAATTAATCCGTTAGTAACATATTAAGATGTTAATATATATATATATATATATATATATATATATATATATATATATATATATATATATATATATATATATATATATATATATATATATATATATATATATATATATATATGTGTGTGTGTGTGTGTGTGTGGGAGTGGGGGATGTAGCGCCGTCCAAAGCAATGCAAGTACCCTCCATTGGGCATAAACCGGGGAGTGACAGTATGGTCAAGACCATTACGTTTCACTCCGTTGCCCTTTGGTTGGTTCCTTTTCGCGTTTCACCTTCTCAGAGGGTCTCTAGTGTACCTTCGCCTCATATTGGAGTGTCTATGCTCCCACTTCAACTTCCCCCGACTCCCTTCTCATGTTCCAAATTTACAAGCGCTTATTCGTACATTACCTTTATAAAAAAAAAAAAAAAAAAAAAAAAAAAAAATATTGTTGAAACTCAAAAACTCTGGAGTTTGCAGAGATCATTGTTTCTAAAGTGATACTCCCTTGCATGGAGGCGTACATTCCATATTCTTTCCCTTCTACTAAACCTAACGAACTTTGGTTTAACTCTGCTTGTTCTAATACCATTCTCCATAGGGATGATGCTTTCAGGGATTACCGTCGTCTTCAAACTCCAGAAACTCATTCAATTTATATTTCATCCCGGAATTGTGCAAAATCTATCCTCTGCAACACCAAAAACTCTTTTCTTCGTTGAAATGCAAAAATCACTTCGGTCCTTCTTCACGCTCTTCTTGGCATTTTGCAAAAAATGTAACTCAAATTTTGCTTCTTCCTCTTTCCCTCCTCTAATACCCTCCGACGCCATTTTGCCTTCTTCTAAAGCTGAACTATTCGCTCAGACTTTTGCCTCTAATTCAGCCTTAGACTATTCCGGAGCTACTCCTCCTTCTTTAACATCTTCCATCTCATTTATGCCTACAGTTTTCTACTCTCTCAGAGCTTAACACTAAGAAGGTATATGGTCCTGATGGTATCCCTCACGAGGTTCTCAAAACTTGTGATTCTGAGCTTGTACCCTGATATGGTAAACTACTTCGTCTCTGTCTTTTTGCTTCAACATTCCCTTCTTGCTGGAAACGTGAGCTCATTCAGCCTGTGCCGAAGAAAGGGAACCCCTCTCGACCCTCCAACTGCTGTCACATTCTTTAACCTCCATTCTTGTTAAAGTTTTCGAATCTCAATTAGAAGCATCTCAATTCTTCAAATCTTATCTCTGATCGCTAGTATGACTTCCATAAGAAACGCTCTACTGGTGATCTCTTTCTATTCTCTCTGACTCTTGGTCTTCCGCTCTACGATATTTCGGTGAATCTTTTGCTATCGCGCTGTGGACATTTCGAATCCCTTCGATAGGGAATGGTACAAAGCTTTGATTTCTAAACTTTCCTCTTTAAGAATTTATCCTTCTCTTTGATTTTCTTTCTGGTCGTTCTATAGCTGCTGTTGTAGATATGAACCGACCGGGGCCCCGGCCCCGGCCAAAAATCAGGGAAAACCGGGGTTGCCGGCCGGGGTTAAAATGGCAAATTATACTTAAAAAAAAATTTTTTTTTTTTTTATTTTCAGCCGATTCTGCTGAAACTTTGTTATATAGATTTTTTACCAGTAAGAAAAGTCCATTTCTAGCGTTTTCCGAGTCTATTACGGTTAAAAGTTTTATTTATTTATTTATTTTTTTTTTATTTTTTATTTTTTTTTTGAAATTTTACCCTTTTTTAATTGAATGGCGGTGCCAAACCACTTTTTAGAATGAGCTGAAAATTGGACTATTTATTCAAAATTAAATGGGATACAAAAGTCTCTAATAGACTTTTGTTCCCAGAGTTATAGGAAAAATGTTATAAGCCAAAAACTGACCAACTATAGAAAAAAAATTTTTTTGAACTAAAAAAATCCACCTTTTCAGAGAAAATTTAAAAAAAAAAATACAACTATGACATTTCCTATTTTTGGTGTATATAGAGGAGGGGTGGGGCTACAAATTCCTCTATGTACTTTATTCGATGACATTCGTTGGTTTTGAGATATAGCCTTCAAAAAGGTCCATTTTTTGGCCAAATTTCAAAAATTCCCAAAGTTTGAGAGGCTATATCTCGCTTCAAACAAAGAGCATTTAAATATGCACTAAATAAATATTGTTGCCCTGCCCTCTTCTAAACAATATTCACAAATAAAAAAAAATAGTAGGTAGCGTTTTTTATAAATAATCTTTTTCCTCCAGAAGGGTACGATTTTTGCAAATTTTTTTTCAAGTGCTTATATAACTTTTTTCTAGACGTGATATCAAAAACCTATTCCCACCAATGCAAGAAATTGGGGCAAAGGTATTCAGCTAAATTTTCAGCTCATGTGGACCAGTGGTTTGATCCAGTTATTCATTTTTTTCAACTTTGGGTCCAAATAAGTTTCAAACCATTATAGACTCAAAAAAATGCTCGAAATCAACTCAGAACTTCGTGAAAAAATTCACATACTTTGAAAATTTCAGCTCAATCAGTCAAATAATAAAAAAAAATTTCAAACAAAATATAAGAAAATTAAGATTTTTTTCTTTTCTGTTTTTTTTTGACCGCTCCTTTTCTGCTAGTGAATGTTCATCTTTGTGTTTTGATTTTAGATACCAAAAAGATTTGGTTGAAATTTTTTTACTTGTAGCACCCGGAGGTTCTCTTCTAATTTTCTGACTGCAGATGTTAACATTTAGCTATTTCGAGCCTATCCTGAAACATTGTAAAGTATTCAAATACTGCAGAAACTGATCTTTTAGCCATATTGACTGAAAGTATAAAAAAAATAATAATTTTTAAATAATGCAGCTAAATGATACAAGTTTGATACATGGCAATAAAATAACAATGATATGTATAAATACAGGTTAAATTGATAATTTTATATCTTACATTTTTTCAAACTTTACCTTAGGGTCTTACTGAAGTAAACCTGTTGAATCACTATTATGAATTAGAATATTTTTTTTTAATTTTTGTACTTTTTTTAAACTTTAACTATACAAAACTGTAATTTTTTTGATTTTTTTTTTTTGGAGAAA
>SEYY01020887.1:195000-197882 GCA_009176605.1 Armadillidium nasatum | reverse complement strand
CCTCTTTATATCAAGCTCTTTCTTGCACTTTACAAAAGAACTTTGCTTCCTTTTCTCTAATTTTTTTTCCAATGGCAACAGTTCTATTCCACCTTCGGTTAAAACTAAACTCTTCACTCGTACCTTTACATCAAATTCTATTTTAGACAATTCAGGGATTACTCCTCCTTCTCTACTTTACTTCAACTCCTATTTGCCTAATCTTGTACGTTCTTCTAAAGATGTAATTTTTGCCATCTCTAACACAAAAGATGTATGGTCTTGACGGTATTCCTTCTGTGGTTCTAAAAGCTTGTGATTCTGAGCTTTTTAAACTATTTTATCTACGTCTTTCAACATTTCCTTCCTGCTGGAATTGTGCGCTCATTCAACCTGTGCCACAAAAGGATAACCCCTTCTCAACCCTCTATTGTCCTGTGACAGAAATGGTGTCCTAAGTTCTTCCAAAGAAAAGGAACAAATTTGTAATTGCTTCTATTATGGACCAATAGTTTGATGTCTTTGATAAATTTATAATTTTGTAGTATTTTTATTCCACCCAATAAGGAAAATGCTTAAATCACGTAAAACCTTAACAGAATTTAAAAATATTAACAAAATTAAAATCGGTTTTAAAATCCAGAAATTTAGTAAGTCTTGTCGATGATAATTTATACTTAATTTAAACTGGTATTAAATAACTATTTTGTGAAAAAGGTAAATAATGATTACGTATTCAGTCTGAATTTCGTACTGACATTAGTAGCGTTTTAATATAATTCAAACTTTTTCATCTTGCCAAAATAGCAAATCACTTCTCGAGTATATCTATTCTAATTATGAAATCTTACAAGCAAAGACTTTACAAGTATCTTCTGCATTTGAATTATGTTTAAAAGAAAATATTTTTTCGTTCAATTGAAGGCGGCAAAATAAAATAAATCTCCTTAAATACACTAATTGTATTATTGGTATTTGTAGAACTCATTAAATAACTACTGCATTAACTAATAAAGAAAGTGTTCATGGTTATCTTTATATTTGGTATATTACAGTAATCTGAAAGTAATTTAAAAGCTAAACTAAATAAATAAATATAAGGAATATATAACGCAAAATAAGACTTAAATGCCAATGAACTAAGTTCACTTTCCTTGTATTAAGGATCCAATTAAGTTTTCTTCAAGTACTAAATATTTTTTAGTTCAATCCGAGACAAGTTATAAATTCACGACCCTTTCAACTAATAAAAAGTCTTGCGTTTTAGATTTCTTTGAAGAATCTTAATGAGATATTTAAATAAATTTCAGGAGGGGTTTTCAATACTCGTATGTACTAACATCGTAACCTATTGGGACACCGAGGAAGATAATCACGAAAAGTTTATCCAAATCTTTTTTGCAAAGGGAAAATTTGAGTCCATGTCTAATTACGACTCTGCTGTAATACCCTTATAGGGTACGACCTTCGAAAAGAAATTTAGGTATTGAAGCTTTGATTGTTCAACAGAAGAACAGAAAATTGTAAACCTTTCAATGGGAAATCGATATACCAATTCTTTTCGCACGTAGAAAAGGTCAGAAATCTAATGTCTACATATTTGTATGATTGGTATATATATAATGAATAACAAAATGCGAAGATAAAAGCCGAGAGTTAGTTTTCTAATCATTTAGTTATAAACAGAGCCATTTTCAGTCGGTATCCAAAACCGTCTTATTAGATCTAACACCTATGAGATACATGCAGATTATGATATCTTCCAGTTAAAGAACTTAATTAAGGACCGTCAATGGATAACGTTCAACACTCATCAAGTATAAGGACTTTAAAAGTTCTTGCGTAAAACCCTGACTTATTTCGAAATTTCTGACGATTAACAAGTTCACATAACGGACGCAAAAGACCAAATTATACTTAAAGTATATCAGGGATGGACATTCAGTGAACAAATAAAAAAAAAGTGAATGTAGTTTATAAAATTGAAATAAAGTGGGAAGATTTGAAGAAATGTAATGGATTTGGGTTAGAGATTGTGGCTTACAGAGCTAACTGAAGATTACTTCTTGGTGACAAATCCGACAGCATTAGTCGAGTAAACTCCCTAAGGGTATGTTTTATCCAGCGGTTTTTCTCCCAAAATTTCTTCAGCCCTCTCCGAAAACTATGGCGGATGTGAGGAGATATAATCAGACAAAGGAAGATTGTTGCTGGGCATGAGGTAGAAGTTCCAAAAAGGTCGTGGTGAGTTTCGGAGGACAATTTACCAAATTTATCTGCTACTTCATTTCCTAGAATTCTAGCATGGGGTGGGATAAAAAGATTTTTAACTTTATACGTTGGTCGAATACTGGTGAGGTCGGTGGAAGGATCAATAAGTAATAAAAACAAGGGGTTATCTTGCGTTCAATTCTTTTCAAGCCAGAAGGGCGCTGCGGTTGTTAGAGTAAGTTATATATAAAGATAGAGATTGTCAGTAAAATTGATAATTTCTGTAGTTAGGTGTGAAGGATATTAACTTGCTGTTTTAAACTATGTTATAAATACACGATCAAAAACATATATGAGAATATCGGGGCAATAACTGTATTCAACGAGCTCGAAAGGTTTAACAAAGTATATTAACGTATAGACAAAGTAAAGGATAATGTAAAGTTTATCACAGGAATCCTTTAAGGACGCAGAAGCAAGCTGCACAAAAAAAAAATAATAATAAAAAAAAAAAGTTTCCGCGGTAATCATTGTCTTAGCTTTGATTGAATATCGAGAAAAGGCAAAGCACAAAAAATTTAAGGACACTGATCAGAGGAAACACAATAGATATTAAAGAGAAACAACCATACAGAGTGAGAGAAGAGTTGCAAGTCTATTACCCTTTAAAGAGTAGTTTCTTTTACAGTTTA
>SEYY01020887.1:187500-190000 GCA_009176605.1 Armadillidium nasatum | reverse complement strand
ATATATATATATATATATATATATATATATATATATATATTATATATATATATATATATATATATATATATATATATATATATATATATATATATATATATATATATATATATATATATATATATATCCTTCATTGCTTATAACAATCGACTAACGCAAGTATGTAATGAAGTAATACTGGGAAATCGGAAATATAGAATCCAAACACAATGGAGACAGGAATTTGACACCGAGACAATGTTGGTTAAAGAATGCATGTAAAGTGATAAATTTGAAACTAACGATCCTATGCAATGACAAAAATTATTACCCAAGATTTGAATTTATCAAGAAAATCAGTATATGAAATGAAAAGTGATCCGTTTCTGTTCTCCTGAACACTGCCATAAGAGACCATGGAGATACCCACCATTTTCACTCCTCCAATTTCTCTATTCTTCTACATTCGTCTTTGCTTCTTCATCGTAGGATATTGAAGTATTTATATATAAAAACTCTTTGCCCATCCTTAAATGATCAAGCTTCTTCTATCGTGCTTTCACTCAATGGTGAAGTTCTATTTCCATAACAGTCTAGCCTTTCTATTATTTCTGGTGTTGCTAAATTTCGAATTTACACTTGGTTTTCATTTATGTTATTTTAATATTAATACTGCTACTATTATTATAAATATTTTATATACAGTTACTGAATTTATATTTTGACTATTGAAAATAGAAACAAATATTGCTTGTGTTGAAGATGAATACATATAAAGTTTGAAAAGTTCACAATGTATTAAATGAGTAGCCTACGCAGAAATCTTTAGTATTAGCAGTAACCTTTTTAATTAGATTAAGATTCACTAGGAAAAAGGCTATCTCAACTTATATATATATATATATATATATATATATATATATATATATATATATATATATATATATATATATATATATATATATATATATATATATATATATATATATATATATATATATATATATATATATATAAGTAGTAAATTCTTAAACAGAATGCTTTCTCCTTTGTGTTAGCTTTAAAATGATAATGGTTTTACTTATTTCAAAGTGTCTAATATTTTCCCCTAATGACTTGAAAAAGAGGCTTGATTTGGTTCTCCTAAACCCTCAAATTACCAAATCGTCTTTTACAGTCACTCTTAACTAACGTTATGACCTTCAATCAATCAACAAATTCTTATTTTACAGTTTAGTAATCTTTGCTTTTCATTCGCTTGCATCATCAAACCTTTCTGGAAACTTATTATCCCATTTTAATTACAGAACCTTAAATTTTCATTTTCACACACTTTTTAAATATTACGGTAACTTAAAAGACATAAAAACAAGAAAATATGTTAATTCTTCAACATCCTTAAATTAGTCGCAGGCAGTAATAAACTATTGCTACGATTTACAACTACTGTAGGTACAGTTTCAATTTTTTGTTTAGTTTTTACAGTCTGATGTACTGTATCTGCCAATTTATTTGCAGGAATTACCACAAAATCTTAATTTTCTGTACTAAACTTTTGACTACAGCATATATATATATATATATATATATATATATATATATATATATATATATATATATATATATATATATATTATATATATATATATATATATATATATATATATATATGGGGCAAAAATTTTATTTTTCACACCCTACCCTACACTATAACTTATAGCTAAGATAAACCTTAACAAACAAAAAAGATCTCACATCTTACAACAAGGAGCTTCAATGTATTTAGATTCTATTTGCTCAAAAAATGCTAACTTGTACACACGAATGCTTGACATCTTAGCTCGATTCTGAACTTAAATCTCATCTTCTATGGATGGTATTGTCGAGATGCACAGGCAAAAAACAGACATAGTATCTCACATGCTGGATGGTCTCATTTTTAACTCTGATTTCAATACGTGAATCTATTTTTTGACTTACCATTACTTGGGTTTTAATGAGGTTCATGTGGCAACATTTGCTCGTCATCAACTTTTATGAACATTTTCCCTATGCTCCCCTCAATGTTGAAACCCTTTGACTTGTCCCAATCAAAGTTGCGAGAAACAGTTTTGGTTATATGATGGATCCTTTTTTTTTTTTTCAAGATGAAAAGGTTTGAGGAATGTATGTAATAGCATGAATTATTTGCAGTTGTAGATATGTTGGAAGGTGTTGATGTACTCTATATCGATGCCCTATTGTTTGAGGGAAATGTACAATTACTTCGTCTCTATGGAATCAAGACCTTGTAATCAACAAAAGCAAGTGCCATAGATAATTTGTATTCTGTGGCTTTCTCAAAAAGTAAGTTGACTGCTTGTATGTGGTCAATAATTGAGAATCTCACAAATTATAATAAAAAGCTTCAATGTATTACATATTATTTGTTCAAAAAGGCAATTTCTTTCCCAGTAGATTAGACAATAACGTGGCTAGTTTATAACCTCAAAGAAAATCCATTCTTTATTCAAACATTTTT
>SEYY01020887.1:172500-182500 GCA_009176605.1 Armadillidium nasatum | reverse complement strand
GTAATATGATCTTTCCAAGTTCACCAGAAAAAGAAACACCAAGAATATTAAGGACGGTCGAAAGTTTGAGTTTGTATATTTTCGAAGATGTCATAATTGTTGTAGAAGGTTGTGTCGAGTAGAAAGATGAAGAAATTGAGTTTTTGAGGCATTGAAAACGTCCATGTTTCCTATACCCCAATTTGAAATACGTGAAAGATCAGAGGTTAGTTGCTACAAGGCTACACTTTTCAAGTCCATCAACTGCTGTTGGGAGGGACGTCTTTCAAACTGGAAGGTGTAATGAAGGGTGGAGTCATCAGCATAGGAGTGTTTAGGAGATGAGGCAATACAGAGAAGGTCATTAATGAAAAGCAGAAAAAGTGTTGGGGATAGGACAGAACCCTGAAGAACACCACTATTAACAGATATGAAGGAAGAACGGTGGCCGTCTACAATTGCTGTTATAGAAAGACCGGAAAGGAAATTATAGAGATCACAGAGAGAAGGATAGATACCGTAAGTGGAAAGTTTAGAAATCAAAGCTTTGTGCCAGGCTCTATTGAAGGCTTTCAGTATATCCATCGCTACAGTGCAAGGTTCACCGAAAAGTCGAAGAGCGAAAGACCAAGAGTCATGAGAAAATGAAAGAGCAACAGTAGAGCATTCTATAAAAAAAAAGCCAAAGAGATAAGATTAGAAAATTTGAAACGTTTTCCAAATCTTCCTGTTAAGGATAAATTTGGAAACTTCAGAAAGAAGGGAAGGGAAGGAAACAGGACAATAGTTAGAGGATTGCGAGACGAACCCCTTCTTCAGAACAAGTTGAATGAGTGCACCAAGATCGAAGTAGAAAGATAAAGACGAAATTATATATATATATATATATATATATATATATATATATATATATATATATATATATATATATATATATATATATATATATATATATATATATATATATATATATATATATATATATACTACTCTCCATATTTACACGTGACTAAAAACAGCCGCTACATAATATATAATTTTTCAACACAAAAACACCCACTTCACTTACATGTTCCATTCATGAAAAATCCAATCTTAATGGGATTCTATATATATATATATATATATATATATATATATATATATATATATATATATATATATATATATATATATATATATATATATATATATATATATATATATATATATATATATATATATATATATATACGAGTGGTTTACAATACAAGGAACCTTCTTCGAGTTTCAATACAGCAATAGTTTTAATATTTCTTTTAATAGGATTACTTTGTTTTTGTTTTTCGTTTTTTTTTTGTTTTTGTTTTTGTTTTTTTATTTACATATAACAAGCAATGTCAAACATACATCTCCTCTAGGTTTTTATTACAAACTTGTTTACCTTTTTTCTTTTTTTATATCTATTAATAAAAATTCCAATTTTAATTAACCTCCCGCTAATGTTTGACTTTTAAATATTTTTTTTTAATAACCCTTACAAAGGTTGGGACAAGCCGGCCTCCTACGACTATTTAACTTTACTTCATTCACAATTTTTCCCCTTCCATCTCTTCTTAGAATCCATTGCCATTTGATATCTTTTTTGCAAAAATACTAAATATAGTATAAAAAATAAGCCAATGATATTTATATATATATATATATATATATATATATATATATATATATATATATATATATATATATATATATATATATATATATATATATATATATATATATATATATATATATATATATATTGCCGCTTAAAGACTAGGTAACGAACGGTCCAAGCCAAGCAAGCAGTAAGGTTTATAGTACGAGATATATTCCTACAGATGGCATTCTAGGTATTAGCTTCATCGATTATTGTGTCATGTCAATCATTTAAAATTGGTAAGAAAATTATTTTGAAAAATTTAAAAAAAAAAAAAAACTTTAAAATTCTAAAAAATTTTTTTTAGGGCATTTAAAAGAAGTTTTAGTTCCTAACAATTGTCATTATTACGGCACTATAAAAACGTTTGCTTCCTTGCGACGATATTCTAGTCACATCGAAACGAAAATACACAACAATACTAATATTAATTACCGTGAGATCATTTTATACATCAACAATTAAAATTAATTAATTAATTAATAATAATATAATAATAATAATAATAATAAAAAGCACTAGTTTGTTGATCAACTTTTTAAGAGCATGAAAGAGACTTTTGAGAATAGAAGAAATTGGCTTTAAAATTTTTCCTTGATTTAGTTAGAGAGAAATTGTTCACTATTAATTCGATTTTACAGAGTATATATATATATATATATATATATATATATATATATATATATATATATATATATATATATATATATATATATATATATATATATATATATATATATATATATATATATATATATATATATATATATAATATATATGACTAAACTATATAAACGTCCCTCTCAATTTTTTAAACAATTTTCTTTCTATTAAAAATAATTTTTCTAGCACTAAAATAAAATTTTTATTTTTTTTTAAATCGCAGCAAAAGTTTAATTTTTAAACATTTGCTACTATTGCATTCATGTTTTTCATACAAATAAGAAGGCCTAATTTAAAAAATAACTTCCAAAATTAGAGAAACTACTATATTTTATTTTTTTAAATAAACATTAAATATTTATATATATAATATATATATATATATATATATATATATATATATATATAATATATATATATATATATATATATATATATAATATATATATATATATATATATAGAGAGAGAGAGAGAGAGAGAGAGAGAGAGAGAGAGAATTTAAAATGACAAACGTTATAGGTAATAAAATTGCAAAATCAAAAAAACATACAACATAAAAATAATTTGAATTATGTTAATTCACATACTGAGAAAGATGGATATATTCTTGAGGTAGGAGACATAGCATTTAACATGGCAAATTTCATGCATAACTTTAAGTTCTTTTCTTTAATCTCTAACTTCTCCAACTTGAAATAATTTTAATGTTGTAAATAATCATAATAATAATAATAATAATAAACGACGACAACAACAACGAGTGCCAATCGTGTGGGTGAGGTACAAGAACCCTGATTGGTGATGACAACAAAGTGATCCACCAATAGCGTGACGCCGCTCATGCCACACTTAGAAAACACGTCCAGAATGAAACGCCATCTGGCGGCAGTCTTTTAAAAATAAAAAAAAATTAAAAATAAAACTTCATTCTAATCGCTTTAACGATAAACATTAAAATGTAAAAACACTACAAGTAACCAAACATCAAAATATAAAATTAATATTTCCTTATATATATATTATAATATATATATATATATATATATATATATATATATATATATATATATATATATATATATATATATATATATATATATATATATATATATATATATATATATATATATATATATATATCACTGAATGTTAAATAATAATCAGAAGCATAGTAATGTATAGTATTTGAAGGTCGAGTGTTATTAACGATATCCAAGGAAGTGACTATAAAATTTAATAGTAGTTACCAACGACTATTATAATTATTATTATTTTTAAAACAAGATTCCAACATGCCTTGATGATGTGGTCCCTTCAAGAAATATTTTAACCAAGACTGCAGAATAGATAAAAAATTTATTTATTTTTTTTTTTTTATTTTATTTTATTTTTTGTACTTCCATCGTTTTTTAATTTCTCCTGCTGTTCCAAATTCTTTTATAATTCCTGCCCCATTAAAAACTAATATAATTTTTAACTTACAAAAGTAGAATAAAAAATATTTTTCACTTATTTTAACTTTCAATTACAAATAAAAAAAAATTTTTTTTTCAAGTTACAGACCCGACCTAAAATTGTTGTTCTTGCATCCCCGATTTATCAAAATTAATATTTCTATGGAAGGAATTTAAATATTCTTATATACGGTATATATATATATATATATATATATATATATATATATATATATATATATATATATATATATATATATATATATATATATATATATATCAGAGGAGAGATCAACTACCCAGAAAGTTTCCCCCCTAGAAATATAGCAAAATGCAACCAGAAAGGACCAGAGAACCCTTACTGTGGCAATGGTGTTATTATATCTTCAGACTGTGAAAGTCGGGCAATGTACTAATTGTTCATATACAGTCTCATTGGGAGGTAGATGGGTATCTGGGGTACTAAGGGGTTTGTAGTTCTGTTAAAATTATTGTTCGCATTACTTGAAAGAGAGAGGATAAATTGAACAGTCTCTAAAGGCAGACTCTGGCCAATCCGTCCGTCCAGTTTATATTCCCTTACACTTATTTCTTCAGGATGGGCTCTGATAGTTCATGGTTTTGAGTGGAAGTTGTGTTCAGGAGAGATGTACTATATACGTATGCTTTATATAATGGCAGGTTCTGGTGGTGTAGTAAGACTTGAGTTTAAAAATGTGTGAATATTATAAAGATGATTTCACTTTAACTCTAGTTGTCGGTATATTGAATTAGTGAAGAAAGATACATTGGATACATTTATTTAATAATCGAGTAACAAGCTTGTCAAGTAGGCTTTTTTAATGCGGTTTCTTCTCTGAATGGAATCGAGTGACTGGGATAATTGGGGGGGCACTTGTTATAGCTCTTAATGTCCTTTTTGTACTGTTTCTTGTTTACTGTTATCAGATTTGAAGATTACTGGATCCCATGATGGTCATGTATATTTGAGAAGGGAGCGAATGAATTGCTTAAAGACGACTGTTAGAGTTTAATTTTGCTAACCAGCTATAATTGCATTTGAGGTTACGTTGCTTATGTTGGAGTATAAATGTCATGTAATTCCTAGAATTGCTTGATGTCTGCAGTTAAAGTGTTACTGTGGGATGGGTACTTGATACTAGTCCGCCTGATGTAAAAACGGTGATCGACGACTCTTTTAAGGATATGAGGGAAAGGGAGGATAGAATATTCAATTTTTTTGTGAGCCAGAGTTCAAGTTGAGGGATGTAATATTGGTTGTTAAGAGGCGGAGCGTGTGGTTGGTGCTTGTGAAAAGAAAATCAGGTAGTTTAAAAAAATCTGATTTTTGAGTGGCGAAATTGCAATTAAAAAAAAAATTTTTTAAATTTTGTGATATTACGTTAAAGTTTTTTTTTTTTTTTTTTTTTTTTTTTTTTTTTTTTTTTTTTTTTTACCTGTTATGTTCTGCTCTCCTACTGAATAATTTTTTTTTTTTTTTTTTTAACCACTGGAGGGGGTTTGTATATCTACAAATTTGTTTGTATACTGTGATTAAGACTGTGATAAGGGGAGGAGGATACTGATTGAATTCGGTTAGTATATGTTGAGATAGGTTTGATATATAAAAAAAACATGTACGGGAAGGATTAAAGGCTCAAGTTTATAAACAGGGCACATCAGATCCTTCTTAAATTTATCTTAATACTATTATTCCTACTTTCTATGATTGTATATAGAGGAAAAGGCAACAGGATTAAAACATTTTTTAATAATTCCTAAGAGTTAATTCACAACTCACAACGTAGTACGATGGATCAAAATATTTTTGTTACTTTAATAAAACTGCCCATATCACTATATATATATATATATATATATATATATATATATATATATATATATATATATATATATATATATATATATATATATATATATATATATATATATATATATATATATATATATATATAAAGCTTCTTCAACTACCCATCCTCTATTTCACTTAAATTTTCTACTAACATTTTTTATTTTCATATTTTTAATTTTTAACCTTGAAAATATATAAAAAAATTTGAATAACATAAATTTTTATAAATTAACGTATGGGTCTATATAAGGATACGATTTTACAAAATCTTTTAAATTTTGTTTAATTAAATAAAATACAAAAGCAAACTTCAACAAGTTTTCACTTGTAATACCTACAACAGGTGTTCAAAACTATAAACTTTTGATTTTCTAATAAAGATTATTATTAGAAAATTAAAATTATTTCATTATATTAACTGTAATTACAATTTAACTATCATGAAATTCTTTTAAATATTAAACCTATTAATTTAGTGGACTAAAAATATGAATGAAATATTTCAGGTCATTTCATTAAGTAAAATATAATTATTAGAAAAATATCAAAACATGTAGTTTCTATCAAAGGGGTTTTACCATTAATATTATTATTAATAATAATAATAATAATAATAATAATAATAATAATAATAATAATAATAATAATACGTAATAAGGAACGACAGTTTCTAAAGGTTCACTTTAAGAGTCAGAACAAAAATGAACAAATGACATCACAAACCATCCCAATGTAAATTGAAGTAAGTCCCACATATCCCAAGAACTTGTTTAGAGAATGTGTATGTTGGTATGCTCGTGTGCCATATATATATATATATTATATATATATATATATATATATATATATATATATATATATATATATAATATATATATATATATATATATATATATATATATATAAGTTTGGCATCTACATCCGCAAATGAGAAAAATGACATCCGATCGATATATATATATATATATATATATATATATATATATATATATATATATATATATATATATATATATATATATATATATATATATATATATATATATATATATATATATATATATATATATATATATATGGTTAATTTTTGATGATGATGATAAAAATAAATAATAATACCAACATTCATAATAAAAATAATTCACAATTTATATATTAAAATAATAGTTTAGAAATCCGTAGATTTTATTTCATTTTAAGATAATGTTATTTAAACGGGAATAATCAAAGTAATTAATATAATATATATATATATATATATATATATATATATATATATATATATATATATATATATATATATATATATATATATATATATATATATATATATATATATATATATATATATATATATATTATATATATATATATATATATATATATATATATATATATATATATATATATATATATATATATATATATATATATATATATATATATATATATATATATATATATATATATATATATATATATATATATATATATATATATATATATATATATATATATATATATATATATATATATATATATACAATAATAAGTAATAATGAAGTTTTAAATATAATTTATTAATATTTTTCTTAAAACATCATTTATTAATATTTCAACGTTTCGAGGATACACTGACCTCATCTTCAGGAAATGAATGATTGAATAAATTCACTATACATGCATTGGAAAAAAAAACAAAGAACACACACCAATGAATAGTATCAAATTTAATAGAGTCGAAGAAGAAACAGATTTGAGTTAAAAATGTTAGGAAATAAAATTGGAAGTTTAGTTGGTTTCATTTTATTAAATTTCATATGAAACCAACTAAATTTCCAATTTTATTTCCTAACATTTTTAACTCAAATCTGTTTCTGATTAAGTCTGATACTATTCATTGGTGTGTTTTTTTTTTTTTTTTTTGCAATGAATTTATTCAATCATTTATTTCCTGAATGAAGATACGGTCAGTGTATCTCGAAACGTTGAAAATATTGACGAATGAAAATATTGTTAAATGATGTTTAAAGCTTTATTATTAAATTAAAATTCCCAAGAAATATATATATATATATATATATATATATATATATATATATATATATATATATATATATATATATATATATATATATATATATATATATATATATATATATATATATATATATATATATATATATATATATATATATATATATAATTCCTAAAAAATGTTGTGGTAGCTTTTCACTAACAATATCTATCTTTCATTAACAATTCCTTCCTCGATATATAACTGATAACGTAGTCAACCCGCAAACGAACCTACTTCTCTTTATATTAATTAAGGAACCAGATAAATTGCGTTTGGGAAATTAATGTGTAATTTTTGAATAATATATTTTCCCGAATTTCAGCAAATTTTAAACACTGAAAACGAATCAAGGATCTCTTCCCTTAAATTTAAGTATTTTATAAGTCAAACTAAATTTTAGATATATATATATATATATATATATATATATATATATATATATATATATATATATATATATATATATATATATATATATATATATATATATATATATATATATATATATATATATATATACTATATATATTAGTGATGGGAAGATTAATCTCCAGCTTCTTTGAATTCGCATTAGAAACCATTGTGATATGAGGTTCCCAAGTTTATTGTTTAAATTCAAACCAAGAATATTAATGTTGTTTACTGTGAGAGGTATAGGACGATAGTTAGAGGAACCAGAGCGGCTACCCTTCTTCAGAACAATATGCGAGCTTCCAGCATTTAGGAAAAGTATTAGTATTAAGGCATAGAGAGTAGAGTTGAACAAGGACAGGCACCAGTTCAGACGCACACTCCCTCAGAACACGGGGAAGAATGCCATCCGGACAGCTGACTTTCCTGACACTCATAGTCCTCAGGATTCTACGGATCTGATCATATAAAATCACAGGTGATGACATGGAACACTTGAGAGGAGAAGTAGGAGGAGGAGAGCCGGAATTGTTCAGGTTTGAATTGTAGAAAAAATGGGAGGCCGAAGAGTTTGCCTTTACAGAAGTATTAGCAACAGAGCTGTCTGGACGAATAAGAGGAGGAAAGGCAGATTTACAGAAGTTATTGGCTTAAGGCCAAAAATGTTTATCTATAGGTAAGCACACTTCCTTTTAGTTTAAATACGTTTGGTCCGTCGAATAAAGTCCCTACAACGATTCCGAGTTGAATGAAAATTAGCAAAACTAATAGGGGAATTAAGAGTTTTTCCCTGCACGATAAGCACTCTCTTTCATAAATAGCACGCGAGCAAGTACCATCGAACCATGGGTTTTGAAGAGAAAAAAATTGGCTGAAGATGGAATGAATTTTCTCATCCCATCGCCGATTACGGCCCCTACCTTTTCGGCAGACACAGAAGCATCCTACGGGTCAAAACTGATTTATTCCAAGGGTAGTTAGCAAAGAAGCATCGCAGTGCCCCTCCAATAGCTCGATTATTAAAGTGCCAGAAAGGACGTTTAGAGCATGGTGGAGCTGCTGGAGAAATGGTATCATATCTAAGAGCTATAAGATTGTGGTCAGAGTTACCAATATGGGGAAAAATATTGTATTAGTAGTGAAGCATAAGTCAAATGTGTTCAAGAACTGATTTGGCCTCTTCCCATCTGTATCAGTATGAAAGGAGCCCAACCACAAAGTATGGTCTATGTTGAAACCCCCTAAATAGGGAACCTCAGCATTTGGATGAGAAGTAACTGTCTCATGAGAAGTAGTTAGATATTCAAAAAGAACAGGAAAATCTGTTCAATTAAGAGAGCAGTAGCAGAAACACAAGATAATGGTATTAGCTGGAAGACAGATTTTAAGCCACAAAACATCGAAATTAGGAGATACAAGGTTTACGAGACATGTCACAGGTGTATTAATGTTTATATATGCACAGATTCCGCCATTTAGTTGGAAATTTTGAAAAAAGTTGTGGTTAGAATCATCGAGGTTGTTAGTGAAAGTATCCCTGTCCAACTGAGTCTCAGACAGAAACAAAAGGTTAGGATAAAAGTTAGAGAGGTGATACTCCACGGATTCGATATTAGCACGGAAGCCAAGGACGTTGGCAAAGTCAATAGGAAGCCCCATCTACGCCAGCCCCACGTCCTCTCAATCCAGTCATTCAAAGAAACACACACGCAAGCACACGAACGTTCATACACTCGTAATAAACTAATGCTTCAAACGGATAAAAAAAAACAACTACTACGTTACGCAATTTAAAGGAAAAAAAAAAAAATATAAATAGGCGAACAAATATGCTATCAAAAGAAACTATTTAAAACT
>SEYY01020887.1:160000-167500 GCA_009176605.1 Armadillidium nasatum | reverse complement strand
ATTATTATTATTATTATTATTATATATTATTATTGTTGTTGTTGTTGTTGTTGTTGTTGTTGTTGTTGTTGTTGTTGTTGTTGTTGTTGTTGTTGTTGTTGTTGTTGTTGTTGTTGTTGTTGTTGTTGTTGTTGTTGTTGTTGTTGTTGTTGTTGTTGTTGTTGTTGTTGTTGTTGTTGTTGTTATATATGTATATATTATATATATATATATATATATATATATATATATATATATATATATATATATATATATATATATATATATATATATATATATATATATATATATATATATATATATATATATATATATATATATATATATATATATATATATATATATATATATATATATATATATATATATATATATATATATATATATATATATATATATATATATATATATATATATATATATATATATATATATATATATATATATATATATATACTTTTCTTAGAAATGCCAGAGGTATACCAATTTCCACCAGTTGGGGAATGTCAGAACCATGGTCGATTAAAGGCCGACATGTCCTTATTCACAGAGTTATATATATATATATATATATATATATATATATATATATATATATATATATATATATATATATATATATATATATATATATATATATATATATATATATATATATATATATATATATATATGAGCGAGAGAGAGATAAATATTAGCTCAGGAGTCCTTGTAATAGCTTTCGCGCACTTAAGGTTCGACCCTTGATGAAGATCGACGTACCCCCTACCCCAACTTACAGCTCGTTACGTTAAAGTACATTAAAAATTGCCGTTTCGTGTATTTTTCGTAATAAATTTTTAGTTTTGGACGCGTATTATTACAAACATCTCAGTACTCACACATCACTAAAATGTTTAAAAAATAAAAATAAAAAACGCTGCCAACATATGTAACAGAAAATCCTTCACAGAAACCTTGCATCCTATCTTAACTGTTTAACACTTAGAAAACCCGATCGTCTCTTTTCGTCTTCACCACAAAACTAAATTTTAAAACAATTTCTATTTTAAAATACAATCAAAATATAAATTCAATAACAATATATAAAATACTTAAAATAATAATTACAATAAAATAAAATATAGTAATAATATTGATAAGAAATTAACAAATAAAAACCAAGACTAAAATCGAAATTTAACAACACCAAGAAATAATAAAAAGGCTAGACTATTTTGGGAAAAAGGACTTCAGTGAATGCAAAGAACATTAGAAGATTTTGATCATTTAAAGATGGGCAAGGAGTTTTCACATATAAAGACTCCAATATCCTACGATCAAGAATGGAAGACGAATGTTGAAGGATAGAGAAATTAAGAATAAAAAGGGTGGGTATCTCCATGGTCTTTTATTGCAGAATGTTCATGAGAGCAAAGAGGAAGGTCAATTCTAAAAGAAACTCCTCTATGCTTATCAATCCTCACTTTTAATTGTAGATCAGTTCAGCCAACATACGCCGCATTACAGCTGGCACACAAATAAATAAATTAATGAGGATCTGAGAAGCTTTGGGAGAGATTACTTGATGTCTGAAGAAAGTATGAAATGAGAGAGAGTTATAATTTATAAGAATGAACTCGCATTGGGTAAATGTAGCTTCAAGTATAATAATAATATATCTATTAAGTTGGGATATAAGTGGTCCTATATACAGAAGTGTTATGTATATTTTATGTTGAGGAACAGTAGGAAAATGAAGAGTGGGTCAGAAGATATTAGTGAGAAACTCTTTGATACTTATGTGTGTGCCCCCTCCTTGAAAAGGGCTCTGCCCGTGAGTGGTGGCGTTCTGTAAATTTAAAAAAAAAAAAACAAAAAAAAAAACACTTTTTTCCACTTGGAATTTTGAGAATAAATTAAAATGAAAAAGTATTTTAACAGCCTTTAATTTAAAATTGAGGATAGAGGTAGTATGAAGAAACAGAGTAGGGTTTTGTCAGAACGCTCAAGCACCTGATATATATATATATATATATATATATATATATATATATATATATATATATATATATATATATATATATATATATATATATATATATATATATATATATATATATATATATATATATATATATATATAATCAGTAGCTGCTCCTCGGAGTAGGCAAAAGAAACAGTCTCCTCCTATATGAGTATAAAGTGCCTTGAGTTTGAGACTAAGAGAAAGGACTTCAATTTCTCAACTATCTTCTAATACATATGTATATACACAAAAGGTCATAGTAAGTATTCCAATGATTAAAACCGAAAATAAATTACCCTCATTTACTCAAAACGGCAAGAGAGAGATTTGAAAAATATTTTGATTGGCTTTAAAATTTACCTAAAACTATCCTTTTGCGAGTAAGCATTCTACTTGTATCTGGCGAGAGAAGAGAGTGAGCTAGTTCAATTGGATATTGTTTAATGGGAAGTAAAACAATGTTGTAAAACGTAAAATTCACATTACAAATACATAAGGAGGAGGCCGAATGATGTTGCCAAATTTAAAATTCACATTTAAATATTTAAATTTTATTGTCTTTGATGTGAGCATGTCACAAAATAAAAAAAGATAAGTTTACGCATGTAGATATTTAAAACCCTAAGGAAAAACGAAAATGTTAATATAAAATTCCATTAGAAAATTTTTTTATTTTCCTTTTTTGGCAAAAATCACAAATTTGTTTGTACAACTCTCTCTCTCTCTCCCTCTCTCTATATATATATATATATATATATATATATATATATATATATATATATATATATATATATATATATATATATATATATATATATATATATATATATATATATATATATATATATATTTATTAATCACTTAGTAAAAACATAGCACATTATTTTGAATCCCTCGATGTGAAATAATTTTCTTAATTGTTTCGTAATAATATTAATTTCCTTAAAATGCGTGATTGATTCACTAAATATCCTATACGAAGCCAACGTCGTAATAAAGAAAAGATACTAAAAAATTATGAAAGTTCATGTAAGAGAACTAAAACAAAGCAACCTTTGTTGGTTCAAATTTTGGATTTTAACACCACCACCTCAGAATTAAAAAAAAAAAAAGCAATACTCACTTTGGATGGAGGCTTGCGACTATTTTTAGGTTCAATCTCCTTCGATCTACTGTAGAGATAGTTCGAGATATCGTGCTCCGTTGCAAAACCAGCGAAAGGAGGAAGTGATTCCAAGAAATGCTGCAAAATGGAGAGTAAAAATATTTAATTAAAACATTACAACTACTAATAATAATGATAATATTAAAAATGATGACGAAACTGAAAATATTTTATAAGATTAAAATATCACTTAGTCAGTGAACAAATTTTCTTATTGTTCATTAGAACTGACAAATGCAAATAAAGTAAAAGAATTAATTTTCTTTTTCTTTTTTAAATTCTTCTTTTGATAAAAAAATACATTCCTATTCCAAAATAATATATGACTAATTATTATTGGGTAATATCGACAAAGTTTATAGTATCGGTAAATAATTTTATAAGTATCGGTATCGGAGAAAAACGACTGATAGCTAAATTTTCCATTCTGTAGAAAGATAGCTGCTTTCACTGAAGTTTATGTCACATTTTAAAATTTATTATTATTATTATTATTATTATTATTATTATTACTTATTGAGTCGGAATAAAAGTCGTGAATCCGCAAGATCGAGCGAGTTTATTAACAGGATGGATATAAATTATAATGACAAATCCTAAGATCTAATTAAACACGCAATGCTGGTGCAAATCATGTTCAGTAAACTTCGGCAGGGAAAGGCAGGGTCAAGGATATAACAGATACCAACCCACGGAAATATACAGGTATGTGGCAAGTGCTGGATGGGTCGAACGTACGGTAAGACCAGATAACCATTTATTGATAGCTGTAAAATTGTGATACATTTGGAAAAACTGTAGAACGCTTGGCAGCAACAGATACAGAAGTAACTTCCCCAGCAGTAGTGAAACAAGCAAGCATAAGGTGTACATATTACAAAATACCAGTATTTAATCAGTGACAATGATACGTTATCAATACAGTCAACAGATTGACATGTTTTTTAAGTATGGTCGTGAGGCAGCAAGATTGTATCTGGCCACGTATCCTAATATTCGACAACCCCATCAAACGACCTTCACAGTCGTCTTTCGCAGGGTACGTGCAAGCGGACACCTGAACATCAAGACATGTGACTGTGAACAGTGGAATGTTTATGTTAATAATATTTAAATAAACTAGGTGTTTCAGTATGCTTTGTACCCACCTCTAAATTGAAGAGTGTATAGGCCATATCTCCTCAACCGGGCATTACCCGAACTAGGTTCATTCAACACGATTTTCCCAGAACAGCATGTTTAATAAGATTACAAGGTTTGTCGGTATAATTAGCATCCATCATATATATATATATATATATATATATATATATATATATATATATATATATATATATATATATATATATATATATATATATATATATATATATATATATATATATATACAGGGTGACCCCATTCGAACTCGGCCCCAGATATGGGTTAATACATATCAAAGTACTGGTTACATGAACATCTTTAATAAGTTCATAATTATTTGGATGACGAAGGAACTATGTACTGGCTATTTTAAGCAGGATGGAGCCCCTTGCCACATGTACAAACTTGATTGCTCCTTTGAAGATAGGGTCATTTCTAAGCGACTTTGGGCATCAAGGTTGCCCTGACCTTACATCGTTTGAATTTCTTGCTACGAGGCATACTGAAAGGGAATGAGTACCGTAACAAACCATATACCCTCAAGCTAACGAAAGAGAGAATTTGGCAGGTAGCTGACGCTGTGAATCCCACCCAATATATTGGTGGCAACCTACCGTAACATTGTAAAAGCGTGTTCAGGCGTTCCTTGATGCTAATGGCGATCACTTTCAACATTTATTGTGATGTCAGCACAATTCCCACATACCAAGGTTTGCTAACTTATAATAGCTAATGTGCTATCTCTAAACCCATATCTGGGGTCAAGAGCGAGTGTTCACACTGTATATTTAAATATAGCACATAGCACATAGCTTATGGTATAGAATACATTTCGACAGACTAAAGTTTCATATTTTAATATTTTTTAGCAATGCGACTTCAAAATAACTAGATATTACAAATAGAAGAAAACTTAAATTTTATATAATCATTGATATTTTTTCAGTCTTATTTCAACCTTCATTAATTCATTATAAATAAATTGGTATCGGTGATATTTTAAAGGTATCTTATTGGTATCGGTAAATTTTAAAAGCATCTTATTGGTATCAGTGAATTTTAAAGGCATCTTATCGGTATCGTTTGGTTTTAAATTTTTTGTCATCGGTAATAGTTAAAATTTTGATATCGTTCCATCCCTAGAAACAATAACAATAAAAAGAAATCAACTAAATTTTAATCATATAATCGAAAACTATGTACTCGAAGTGGATAAATATTTAGCTTTATACATTATAAATTAAATAAATAAAATCCAAAAAAATCATCTATATATATATATATATATATATATATATATATATATATATATATATATATATATATATATATATATATATATATATAATGACGAAAAAAATATTTCTTTTAAACATTCAAAATAAACCAAAAAGTCTGATTAGCAATTGAATAAGAATTCGACAAAAAGTTCCACTCAATATGAAAAAGAGGTTAATCTCAAACTCACAACAGCAAGAACCCCGAACAATCCAATAACTCTCTACAAGCTAAATCCCATACACTCTTACCTAGTTATTCTACCATATTTCAAACCTGAAATTTTTACATAAGGAAACGCTTAATGGGAAAGTTGGGTGGCAAAAAAAAAAAAAAAAAAAAAAAAATATATAATATATATATATATATATATATATATATATATATATATATATATATATATATATATATATATATATATATATATATATATATATATATATATATATATATATATATATATATATATATATGATTACTTCAAATATTTTAAAAAATAATTAATAAACTATATACACTAAAATCCTTAAGAAAATATGTTACATCTTTCACAAATTTTTTTTTTACAAATGCTAACCAGTAATAAAATCACAAAACACATTCCACCGTATATACATTTTCAACAACGCTAAATAAAGAAAACTTAATAATTCTTACATAGTTAATATACTTTTTTCCACACAACCCCGGTTCAATAGAAATACTAATTTCCTCTCCCTAAAACCTTGAAAACAAAATATATAAATATTTTTATTTTTTTATTTATTTATTTTCAAACCTCACTACATTTTCTATAGAGTCAAACTAGGAAAAAGTTTATCCCCCGAGAGTATTTTTACTGTATTCATCTGTGAATTGACTAATTGACTAAAGCTCGAGAAATATTAGCCTTTTAACACATCTCCGAAGATACAAAATTTACCTCCATTTTTATTCATCACTCAAGGCAGTGGCTAACGCGATGGTACACACATCTGATTTAAAGACCCGCTGTACATTAGCAAATTTTGCCGGCAACTCATCCGAAGTTAAAAAAAAAATATATATATATATATATATATATATATATATATATATATATATATATATATATATATATATATATATATATATATATATATATATATATATATATATATATATATATATATATAAAAACTAAAATGAAATTAAAAAAAAAAAAAAACCAAAAAGTGTTTTTGCTTGCAAATAATAAATAATAATAAAAATTCCATTTATTTGCAATTTCTATGATGAAAGAAGTATCATAAAAAAAAAATAAATAAATAAAAAATCGGCTCTAATCAGCAGCCACACAATTCACAAGAACCAATAAAACGATAATTCAAAACCAATAAGTTATCAACACCATCGTCGCTTATCTGAAAACTCATAAAATGTTTACAATAACTATTAGTAAGAGTGGGTATAGTAACATTTGCGAAATCTAAGTATTAAACAATAATAAACACCAAAGATCCTTAGAACCCACAACTAAACTCAATCGAAAAAAAAAAAATTTTTTTAATCTTCCAATTAACTTTAGTAAATTTATGTTCTGAGTTCGGTATTTTAAATTTATTCTAAATTTAATTTCTTTTTATCTAAAATTTCGCTTAGTAGCGTAGAGAAGCTAAACTACCCTAAATTAACAATTCAAACAATGCTCCTACTAACTGAAATTAACTATATATATATATATATATATATATTAGGGATGGAGCGATACCAAAATTTTTACCGATACCGATACCTAAAAATTCCCCGAAGCCGATACCCGATACCTGAAAATATGCCGATACTTGCCGATACTACTACCGATACCGATACTTTACTCCTATATAAATTTTTTGCCGATACCGATACCGATACTGAAAAGGCCGATACCGATACCGATACCGGTATC